>SKCR01015055.1:0-87641 GCA_019454045.1 Zanthoxylum bungeanum | reverse complement strand
TTTTAAATTATAATTTAAATTTAATCATATAACTTAACCTCTATTATTATTGAGCCGATCGGTACGGAACATTAATTTAACTTAACCTCCAATAATATGATTTTGTACTGAAATATTACTCTTTAACCACCTATATCATTTCTTTAACCATTGGTGGTATCATGTTTGCACTCAAACTCATGCGCTTGGCATATATGAGTTTTGAGTGTAATCAAGGCAAATGCCACTCATTATTTCTAACAGTGAAAGTCGAACATCCGTAATAACTGCCACTCACGTGAATGAAATTCTTTACGAGGACAAAATCATGCCGGATCGTTGAAGAGAGCAGAGCACGAATGCCTCCGTCAAATGCCTAAAGTAGACAAATGACCTCGTAAGAAGAATGGTCGCAAAAAAATATATTTACTGATCATAGTAGAATATTATAACAAAAAATATTGGGGTCTTTAAGGTTTTTTTTTTTTGGAATAGTTGGAAACCCCACCATCAAACCATCCATTCCGGGCTTAAGCGGAACAGGTAAAACCCCCGGCTGTCATAAGCTATTATAAAAAACACACTCCCTGAATTCGAACCAAGGACCTCAAGATAAAATCATGAGCCACACCCCATCAAGTCACGTCCCTTGAGAACCATATCAAGGCTTCAATAAGACTGTTCACTAAGAGACTTTACATAATTTTAACAGTTGCCATTCTTTTTTCTAAGAAGATTATAACTTTTCTTATATATTACACATTTATCCCACCAAAATTTTAAATTAAACTTATCCTCTAAGACTTAAAATATAACTTTTTGCTTCCACCGGAAGAGTTAAGTGAATGCTGCCGATTCTACCCAACTCGAAAAACATCAAAATGAGAACCAAATATTTCTGAAGCCAACAGAAAACATTGTTACATTCAACAAAAGGAAGACCCTACAAATTTTTGGTGCCAACTAGCACCATATTGTAAGTACTAGTATCAAGATTTGTCTTTAACCACTTATTGACTTTTCAAAGGGCAGAGCCTTAGGGCACCTTGCCACCTTTCACGAATCATAGACAAACCATCGTCAAAAATGGGAAGGGCTACAGCAAGATTCCACATTTATAAGAATTTACTATTATGAGTATTGTTCTAAGATTCCACATTTATAAAAATTTACTATCATGGATATCTTTCTAACATTACTACAGCTTATAACAAGGATATATATATATATATATATTTTGAAATCGTTGGAAACTCCGCCATCAAACCACCCATTTCGGGTTTAAACGGAATAAGTAAAATCTTCGGCTGACCAGGCTCTTACAAGAAACGCACTCCCTGGATTGAAACTCAGGACCTTAAGGTAAGAACCTGAACCCTACACCACTAAGTCACGTCCATTGAGAACAACAAAGACATCTTTCTACCGCTTAGGCTTTAGATTCCGTTTCCTAATACCTAGTGGGAACCTGAAGCCCCATTCAGTTATTTCAGAAGACCAAAATTGGAATTGAAATGCAAATTACACAAATTTGGCCTAGAAGGATTAGGCACTCCCCTCATATGCTACTGTAAATTAAATCTGTCAATACCAGTTCTTCATGAGCTCTACCCACGGATTAAAGATATTAAATTTATCGAGGGTTACTGAGACAGTTAATAGGTATCTCTGACCTTTCAATTGAAGTCACTCCCAGCTAAGCTCAAAAATGTTTTCTTCTCCAATTTCAATTCCAATAGATGTCTATTTCTTCGGTAATAATGGTGCTTCCCGAGTAGACTACCGCATCTCTTCTTTCCATGTCTGAAAAACTCTGTATTAGAAAGTAGCAGAGCATACAATTTTTACAGCAAAGCTCACAAAAGTAACTTAAACTTACCTCACGTCGAAAGTCAATTCTTTTATTCGGTACATTTGTCTTATGAAGTATTTATAACTAAGCCAGTGTGACTAAGAGAGACCGGAGAAACAAGGAAAAAAAACAAAAATAAGCGTATAAAATATGCACCATGGCCTAATTCTGAACTCTATAAACTCAAAATCAGCAAATCAAACAATTTCCTGCTTGACACATTGATTTCATTAATTTTCTAAGCAAGACATCTTTTGTTTCAATGGAAAACACAGTGATAGTTGTATTAAATACTGGGGAGAAGTTCTTCAATAGTTAACTAATTAATAAAGACACAGGAATAGCCCAGTTGGTTAGGCGTCTTAACACCAGAACACACTATGCCTAGCACTCTCAACATTCGTTCAAGCATTTCAGACCATACCAATTCCAATAATTCAATTCAGCAAGCGAGGATTCAAAAGAGAGGTTCATTCTGTTCACAACTAAGCTATTTTGAAAAGGTACACAATTATTCATTCATATCAATGAAACACTTGATTTCTCATTAAATAGTAGAAAAATTACACAACAAAGAACCAGAAATTAAATCTAAGCTACACAGCATTGGCCGCCAATTTAGATAGAAAACCAGAAACAAAAGCCACAACAAACAACTTTCCCTAATTCTACAATGCTGCTGACTTTTATATAGACATACCTCAAACCTGCTATTACTAAATTAAACTGGATCTAATAATATAAAGGAGGATAAGTCCTCAGTTCTGAAGTTACAGGATGTCATCATAAGCGATGATTTCTCTGCCTTTGAAAGGAACCTCTGAGGCTGTAGAAACGTCACTACTATTTCCGGGGTTGACTATAGCTGACGAAAGCTTATTGCCTCTTCCACGTCTGCTGAGAGGCACCTCTGCACGCAAAAGTTTGGAAGATGAACCATTGTCTTTATCAGCACCAACCCTAACTGCTTCCTTCCATTGGGCGAGAGGATCTGTTGCCCACAAAACCTGTACCTGCAACAATAACCCCAATATCAGTATTCAATTTGGAATTTCAAACCAAAAGGTATCTAAGAGGAGGAGAACTCAAAAAGAACCCCAACTAGATTAAGCACCCACGGCCACCAGAGGTTTTGAATACTGAACTAAGAAGGTATTACGACCTAGGAGGGCGAAGGTCAAGGTCAAATTCGTAAGCAAGGATCAAGCTTCAATTTGGTTGAATGAAGTCCAAAGCACAAGAATTCTATTTAGAAGCTTTAGTTATTTTTCCCCCTTGCTTCATCAAATTAATGTAGGGTTTGTTGACTAATATAACTGATGAAAATAAAAAAACAAACTAAAAATATTTGCATTCAATTAAACCAGAAAATTAACTTAAATTGAGTCCAATTCGGTCACTGTAACCAACATTAAACAGAATTAAATTTTCTTCTCCTGCAGTTTCTCAACAATCAAACAAGTCATTATTTTTTTGGGTCCAAAAAAAAAAAAACAAAATTTTCACTCCGTTTTTTCAATTAAAACAAAAATAATATATTAAATGAAGCCAAATTACATGTATTTATACCTTTTTTGAATCAACGGTGATGCCGAAGGAGGCATCTAGGGCAGCAGCAATGGCAGCCTCAGCAGATTCTTTTGTACGGTAAGTGATGTATCCGACACCATTACGGTCGATGCGGATACGGGATATGGCGCCGTAGATCTCGAACCTCGACTTCAAATCAAGCACCGAACAATTCGGTGCCAGTCCCATCACCACCACGGCAGGTGGCGGCGTCCGCTTGGCGGATGGTTTATCATCTTCGGCGGATGGCGACGGTGTATGAGGGAGGGGACGACGTCGTTTTGGGGCCGAAGTAGCGTCGTGGCGGGAGAGGTAGGAATTATCTCTCTTGCGACTCATGTTAGAAAATTATTGGAGGACTTTTCTTTTTTTTCTTTTTTTTTTTTCAATGGAACATGAGTGGGTGATAAATATTCGAGTGAATTTAATAATGGGTTATGCCAGTGTACTTATAATTAGGGTATTAGTTAAGAATATATTTATGAAAAATTTTGATATTATTTTTATGAATAATAAATAAAAATGTAATACTAACCAGTGTTCTAATGGTACTTATTAAGAATCTATATTTGTAAAGTTTTCATATCATTTTTTTGAGAAAAATAAAAAATTATTAAAATATTAATTAATTTTTCTTTTAACCCAAACAAAATTCCAAATCAAAATTTTTAACTAGGGACTCATAATCCCTTTACTTATTTACCTAGTACGAGCTTGAGCTTGTCTTATGCTTTGGCTTGAGTTTGAGTTGACTTAGAGTCGAGTCGAGTGACAGATTCGAGTTAGCACTCGGTGGCGTGGTTGACCGCACGTGCCTAACATTTTGATCAGAGAAATTTTTATAAGGGGTGTATCCAATTAATGAATGTGAAAATATTAAAATATTAATGATTTGGTGATTCACGTTATGTACCAGATCAGCATTTAATTTTTCTTCTAAATCTTTAATTTGGTTAATTTTATCCAAATTGTATGGATACATACTGATATAATATATTCTTTAAACCCTTATGTGAAAAGTGGAGGAGTGCAGAAATTGGAGTTCAAAGTTAAGGATTAAGGTAATCTTTATTTTGTAGAATTTGTTTCTTTAATCCAATTATATACGTATATTGATATATATGTATTTCCTTTATTTTTTGGTGATTATAAATTAGGAAATCTAAATTTAGAATCCCTAGTTTGTACATGTGTAATTAATTAAATTTAATTAAAATAATTAATGTTTAATTAGGTTATTAGATAACCAATTCTCATTTTAGAGTGTATCTACCACTTTAGGTATGCCTATAATTGTTCTTGAGCATTTCATATGTGGTAACTTTAGTTGGTGTGATTTAATTTGGATTAGAGTATGTGATTTGTAATTAATTTAAATTAACTTGATTAATTGTGAAAAATAATTTAAATTTATATAATTTTGTGAAATTGATGTGTTATGGATGATGAAATTAAGTGTGCAATAATTTGTAGGAAAATTTTCTAGAATTTTCAGAATCGTTCTGAATACGTTTTGGGAATTTTTAGTAAAATCGTACTTATGGACAAAATCATAATTTATTGAAATTACGGGATTTTGACCATTGCTACAGTCTCAGACACTATAGTAGTACATATTATGTGTGGAAAAATTCTCTGAATTTTTGCAAATGTTCCGGAGGTGTTTCGGGAATTTTCCGTACTAAGGGCGAAATCATAATCAGCCACTGCTACAATGAACGTGTCACTGTAGCAGATGGTTGATCAAGTTTTACAAATAATTCAGTTGTTGGTTATCCCGATCAGTCAATTCGGTTAACCAGTAAACAAGTTATCGTATAACAACAGAAGTTGTTTCCGAAAATTTTGTTATTAGTCTCTATATGAAATCACTTTTAATGTTTGATATTAATGAGTGATTTGAGTGAAATACTAATATATTAACGATATATGATATCTGTTAATTTATCTAGATTAAAAAATATTTTAGAAATCAATTTCATCCGGACAGCAGTTCGGCCAAGCAAACCCCAAAAAAAGTACTATTTCTTTTCTTATCCAAAAACATTAGAATCTTATAATTTCTTGTAAAAATTGGGAAAACTGGTAAAATTGATATTCATATATTATGTAACGTGGAATAAGGAGAGTCATATCTGCACAAAATTTCCAGGAAACCATAAGTTTTTATTTTAGAAGCTGAAGATCATAGTAGCCACTTTGTTTGTTTCTCTTGTACTCTAGCATGGAGTCCCTCTTCTACCATTTTTTTTACAGGAATGTGGAGGTGAATTATTATCAGAAATGTAATTGCATCATGCAGTTAGTCATCTGGGACAATCTCTCATCTGTGTATGATTTAGTGAATGTTGATGCTTGGTTTCAATCTTGTCTAATCTTATATTACGTGTCAAATGACAAGGAGTAATCAGTTTTTGGTGATATTATTTGTAACCGGAGGTATTACTTGTTTCGCTTAAGTCCGGAATAGATGGTTTGGCGGCGGGATTTCCAAAGATTCAAAAAAAAAAAATATCTTCGTTGGGTCCCCAAGGACTATGTCTTGGTGGTGTATGACTAAAGATTTGACATTCAGGTACTGAGTTCGAATCCAATGAGTGCATTTTTTGTAAGAGTATAGGATAACCGTGAGTTTTACCTGCCCGTTTAAGTTCGAAATGGATGGTTTGATGACAGTATTTCCAATAATTTCAAAAGGAAAAAAAATAGCTTTGTTGGTTGGTTAATTGGTTACATTTTATTCATGAAATAGGTCCGTTAATAATTTAGATCCTGTAGATACTTACACAACATCCTCAATTCTGATCAATGAAAGAAAAACTAACTTAGGCATATATTAATTGAGACAGTGTAGAAAATTACATGCCTGTATATTTAGATTCACCTATATAAATGTTCTTGGCATGAAATATGCAACCATATTCCATCAATTAATGGTTTCGTCAGTCCTTTCTTTTGAAGTAATGGATGCATTTCAGCAGGCGGAATCAGTAAGTTGAATTGGTCTTGGGCTGGCCTTATTATTGTGGTTCATTGGATATATGACAAGCCTATGCCCACTTTCCATTAGCCTCATAATGTGGAGTTGAAACAGAAAAATGGAACTGGCTTTTCAATCAACATCTTACCGAAACTGACATAAAATACAAAGTACACTACTGATAGTAACATTGAACTTTGTTCATCATTATAGGCTTGCCATCAGATTCACCTTCTTGGAATTAAATTTTGAAAATGCTTAAGTTAAAGGGGCAGACCGAAATTGACTAAATAATAGGGCTTTATTTGCAAAAGCCAAAGGCTGATGTGATGGCTAGGTGCCCACGTTTTTAATATCAATATGCTGACAAGGGGACGTGATGTCCACGTGGGCTACGGGACCCACGAAAGCAACCGTACACGTGTAACTTCAGAAATGGACAGGTGTGGCTGTTATGTGCCAACAAAGCCCCAATCTCCTCTCCCGGCCCCTTTTCTGTACATCAACTCCCATCTCATTCTTATCTACACCTCCTGAACTAGGGTTTTAAACATCGAATCGATAATTTAAAAAATTTAATGTATTATTAATTTGATTGGTTGAATCGTTCAAATTCAATTGGTAAATTTAGATGACGTTATAAATATTTTTAATTAATTAAAAATTATAAAAATTTAAAATATTATTTTAATTCTCTTTATAACCGACCAATCTGATTCATCAATTTTACCGATTTGAATCAATTTTAATTGATTTTTGAATATTTCAATTTTTAAGATTTAATCGAACCGAATTCAAGACCAATTCTTAATCCGATAAGTTCAATCGATCGGTCCAATTCAATTTCTAAGACTATCCTTGAAACAAAGGGAATAAAACAACTGTTTTGAAAATCAGACTGGCTGGTCGAATCGGGAATCGGTCTTGAGTCTGTTAAGGTTAATCGATTAAAATCGGGTGGTAAAAAAATCAATCAAAATCAGTGAATCGGATTGTACCGGTTCAATTTTTTATTTTTTAAAAAAAAACTAAACTAATTTTTATTTTTTAGAAAAAAAATAATTAAATAACATTATTTATGACATATATCAATTCTACTAATTTTTTGAAATAGTTCAACAGATCGAATAACTTAGCCATTTGATTTTTTGAACCATCAATTCAATCACCGGTTCGGTTATGAAATTTTCCAAGACTTACCATGCATTTTGCTGCCACGTTGCATCGAGTGTATCCACTTGCGTGGGGCCATATCTGATATCCCACTACCCATCAACGCTGCTGGTTGCGTGGCAGCCTTCATGTGGACAAGTGGATGGTAGATTCTGACTGCCTGGGATCACAAACCGAACACGTGCCACGCCCAAATGTTGTCGGTTTTATGATTATAATTGCGATCGTCGGCATGGAAATATCTGAGGAGCAGGTGCGGGATAAACTTAGGGTCCCAATTTATTTTGGATTGCATAAGATTCATTATCTAGTATTATATGATATGAGATTAAATGTGAAAAAAACAAAAATAAATTCCTCAGTAAAAAAAATAAGTCGGAATTAATGACGATTTTTCATCTCAAATTTTAACTATAAAATTATGAATCTCGATCACAATTCATGATTTTGAATCATTTGATCAAAGATCATGATATATTTTCTTCCTAATTCAAAAAAATTAATCGAAATTCGAGATGGTTTTTCACATAAATCATAATTGGGATATGATAGGATGGAATGACCGATTTCCATTCCTAAATTTGATATTTTATTTTTAAGTATTGATTTCACTCAATAAAGGTCATATACAGAATGCATCGGCTATAAACAGAGATTAAAGAAATTCATATTCATATTATACGTTATTTTATCCATATTTTTTAACATATAAATTATTTTCAAGATTCAAATCAATGATTAAATAGATAATAAATTAACATTGACTATAACAATAAGCACATCCTTCGATTAATGATACTAATTTTTTTTTATCTGATAATTTATGTAAATATTTCTTAAGCATTGGGCAAATTTATTATATACAATATCATTAGATTGTGATGCAATATTTCAAAACAAAACTAGTTGCGTACACTCATGAGAAAATCTTGTTAGGTACGGTTCTTCATGTAGTCTCTATTATATAGCCTAAGCATTTGAAACATGTTATGGAACAACAAGCTTGTGCTACGACAAAGATGAAATGTATGCCAAAATGCTGAAGCATTTGTGTTTTAAATTTTAATAGTGAAACATTTAAACATTTGATCACAGTAAAGTTATATATGAAACACTACACTCTAAATCATGATGCCGTCTTTTTTGTCCCATTACTCTTGTATTATTGCCACCAACTTTATTTGTTAGCTGTGTTGATGGTGGTTTTTCACCCCGATGAAAGTTTAAAAACTGGACATGAGTATAATAGATATTATACTTAGCTAATAATGGATGATAAAGACCTGAGGGTATAGAGAGACATAATGGATTTGACATAGGAACTCGACCACATGATTCGGGGGGTTCTCTCAAAGATAGAACTTGTTGATGATAAAGCTAGTGGGATACCGATACAACCACATGGAGGATGTTGATTTGGGGTTTTATGAGAGTTTGTTGAAACCCGACCTGAGGGGTCTTTGACAGTGAAACTCGGCCTAGTTGAGAGAGCTGGAGAAAAACTTTTATAATATCATCTACCTCGGTGTGCCGACCCGAGGAACGGAGATGGGAACACATGTCGACCTGTGTTGAAGTCGTGTGACGTATGCCCTAGTTGATATGATAAATTTCAAAAATGATAATAATGACTGTGGGAAAAGTAACGGTTATCATTGGAAGTAGCATCTGCCAGCAGCCATAGGCCGGTGCAGTGGTATGCACGTGGCAGAGCAGAGCCGCCATAGGCCGTCAGAGGCTGGTGCAGCGACACTGAAATGAGCGATTCTGATTGACGCATTTAATGGTAGTTGATGAGAGTAAAAAAAACAGTTTGGATCCGTAAATTCCTAATTGGATTAGGAGTAATTCTGTTAGCAGCTGAGCCCGTACCTTTGTATTGTGACAATAATGGGGCTATCACACAGGCTAAGGAACCACGGTTTCATCAACGATCCAAGCATGTACTTCGACGATTTCATTTGATTCGTGAGATCATACATCGTGGCGATGTGAAGATCGAAAAGATCGCATCAGATGATAACATTACAGATCCGCTGACGAATGCTATATCTCAGCAAAAGTTTGAGCGACATGTACATAGTTCAGGTGTTAGATACTTGAGTGATTGACTATAGGTCAAGTGAGAGATTATTGGACAATTATGACCCATAACATCACTATTTGTAAAGAACATTGTGTTTTTGTACAAATTAACTATGTGACAAAAGGAAATTGCTATTTTTATCATTATTGTAATTGGATTACTTTGATATATATTAATGATAAAAGTCCATATGGTTAAATCGAATTAATAAGATATGAGACAATATTAATCTAAGAAATGTTTAATCATTAAATATTCATAGTCGAAGTATTATCGAGACTGGACATTGATAATGCGGAATATACTAGTATTACACTTGTGCGCGTTATGGAAGCTTAACGGTACATAGTTCTCATATATGTAGGTATTGGATACTTATGCAAGTGTAATAAGAGGTTTTCTTAGCAGTTGGACCGGGAACAGTTTGCTCTAGATAGACCCACTCGGAATCTTATTGGTAGTATGACTATGTGTCTATGGGAATCCGAATCAGGGTAGGTGTATGTGATCTTTAACCTGAGACTTACATCGATATTACTTGCGACAATCAGTTTACTTTAGTATTGGTCGTCTGGAGCTTTAACAGGTTCTGTGTATGCCTGTATTGGGTTTACTGAGAATCGTAGTGTATTGGATGTGATGTCAAGATGGAAGTATCACTTCAGTCATATGGATATGATGGTCACACATGATACATAATTAATACTCTTAAAAGCTACAACTATCGGGATAGTATGACTAGGTCATGACTTCCCGATTACAGAGATTAGTTACTCGGGATCTGATATATGCTTCGTACGTGGCAGACACAGAGTCAGTCATAGGCCTAGCATGTGACATCCGATACTGGATCGTATTACGCATTACATTATATTAGTATTACTACGTCTGATATAGATGATATTCATCGGCGAATATTTCTGGAGAATTGGGTAGGCACGGTGCTTTTCTAGAAGCCAACCATGTCTTGTAAATCGGTGAGAACGTGGTACGGGGTACGCATGTGTTCGGATAGTTCGATAACCATATTTACTGCCAACATATCCAGGAATCTCTTGGGTCGCTTCCCAAAGATTCACCAATGACATTTGACTCATATAGAATTAATCTGGGATTAATTATGAGAGAGAAAATTAATTTGGGATTAATTGCGGCAAGAATTAATCTATGATTAAATTCGTATAGAATAGAGAACGTGATTAATTTAGAATTGATCGATAAAATAAATTTAATAGTTAAATTAGATTTTTCTATTTAATTTATTTATTTGTGGCTAAAATAATATATCGGATATATTATTTGAAATTGGATTTCAATACGAAATTAAAATTGGATTTTAATTCGGGCGAACGAATTAATTTAGAATTAATTCGAAAGCGACTATCGTAATAATTTTACGAGACATAATCATTTAATTAAATTGGATTTTATTATGTAGCGACATCAAATTCGTTTAATCGGAATTAAACGAACTCGGGCTCAAGTCTAGTTGTGTGTTGATGAAACAACACAAATTTTTAATTTAAATGTTGTGGGACCACATGACTTACATCAATGGTCAAAAGTTGATGGAAGTAGTTGACTTTATTTATTATTTGCATTAACGACACAACTACCAAGTTTTTTGAAAACACAACACACTCTTTTTCTTTTCTCCTTCCTTTGGCCGAAACCTTCTCCCGTAGGTGGTAAAATTTTGCTTCAAAATTTTCAACTAAGCTAGCACTTGGAGGAGTCATTTGAGGTGATAGGGAAACTCACCCAATGAACAAACAACAAGCTTGGAGCGTCATCCAAAAGAAATTTTTGAAATTTCTTCATATACAATGTAAGTGATTCTGCCAATTTTTCTTGTAATTTCACACATAGAATCATGTTTAGGATCTTGTGACATGTCTTAGAGATTAACAATAGGGTCACCGGCCAACATGTGTTGAAGTCATGTGACATATGCCCTAGTTGAGAGGATAAACTTTAGGAAGGCTAATAATGAATGTGGGAAAACAATGGTTCTCATAGGAAGTAGCCCCCATCAGTCGATATAGGCCGGCGTAGTGGCAGAGAGGTGACAGAGCAGAGACGCCATAGGCCGGTGCAACGACAGTGAAATGAACGATTATGATTGGCACATTTAAGGGTAGTCGAAGAGAGTTGTGATGACAATGATGAAAATGTGACATAGGTTGACGTCATTGGAGGTGGAATAGTGAATTTGAAAGCCTATATAAAACAGTTGAAGATTTAGATTCAAGGTTTAGCAAATTTCGCATATTTAAAAAAAAAACTAATAGCTTAAAAATCAATGATATAGAGAGAAAGTCGATCGGTTACCTGACCATGTGAGTGAATTGTATCAGACTAATATAAGACCCGATGTGTATTATCACTTAGAGAGTTCGTTTCCCCATTGTAGCTCGGGTCAGTCTCAACCCCGAGCAGTAATAAAATATACCACATTTCTCTCGTAGACGTAGGTTAGAGCCACTCTCTGTTGAACCATATAAACTATGTGTTTATCTTGTTTGTCTGCTAAGTTTGTTTTGATTTCCCACTAATCAAACAAATTCATTGTTGATGGAGGTTTGTTCGATGGGTTAATTTCTCATATTGCCATTTGAACAAAAAACAACCATCAATAATCCGAGTTAGCAAAATTCGGATTTGGATTTTGCTACATCTCGGTTCAAATTCAATTTTACGGACACATATATATCCGGACTAAATTTCTGAATATTTGGAAATTGTTATATACGACTGATTTGTTTTCTTTATTTTTCTAATATATAAATTAAATAATTAAATCTACAATTTACATATCACCTACACACTAATATAGAAATAAAATATAATTGATTTTAATATTTTATATTATTTAAGTTAAATAAATCGAATCTTGGGTATCCACATCACATGGAATTGAATTCAGATCCAAATCCATATGGGTCCGAAAGCCTCACACCCAGATTCATATTTTTTATTATGCGATTCCATCATTTTTGAATCTAAAATTTTCTGAATCTTTTCATATGTGGGTTTTTTTTTTGTCATCCTTGATCTTTGCCCCAATAGCTAAACACGAATTAATAATCATTTTAATCATTAAATCATTTCTCAAGTGTGAATCAAACCTATATTTGAATTGAAGTTGAGATACTATTGTAAGTTATTTTCATCTGAATCAAAAATATTTATATCTAAAAGAGGTTGACAATAAGTTATTTTAAAATTAACTATTTGCCCATCTGTTAAAGATATTCCAAATATAATTATGATCGAGTAAATATTTTTACTAATTAATAGATCAAATTAAATTGGAAAATAAATTTTTGTTTACAAGTTATATATCTCATCACCACTTTGTGAAAAAATTAATAGGTATGAATAATCTTAGATATTTATGGCTTTTAAGGTGCTACTTTAGACACCCTATTATGAATTGTCCATTTTAAGAACTTGGACGATTAGGGCATTGATCTCGTACAAATTTATTTTGTAAGAATTCTCCCCCACATGAATTACTCGAATATTTATTTAAGAAATATGTGGACATTGGACTTAAAACTAGGACCAGAGACCATATATAAATTTCAAGTATAATCATAGTAGAAAATTATGTCGCAGTGGGAGTGCTTAGACCAGCACCTTCAGTTTAATGAGTGGAAAATTATATTATGTGCCGGGTGTATATGTCATATATCTCACAACAGATAGGCCCATAATTATGTGGGGTCCGTCTGCTATGAGAGAAATGACATATACACCCGACACATGATATACCCACCTCTTCAAAACTAATTATTCAATGCATATTCAATTAAATTAATAAAATAGTCTAGAGATTATATTTTAACAAGTTACAATTTCAATGAGCAGCCACTTACATAAGCAAATATATTCTGTTGCAGAGATATTTGGGTTAGTTTATGATATCTCGATTAATTTATGGGATCTATGTTTCGTATTCTCAGAAATTTCTTAATGCAGATCATGATAAATCGCTGACTTTTTACACGCATGACCCCATTGAAATACATCTAAATTATCGAGTGAGATTCGAATCTTAAATCCGAGAAAGAATAAATCACTCAAACTCAATACATTTATCACCGAGTCAACCAATGGCATTACAGAGAGAAATCTTTATCAATAAATAATAACTAAAGGGTTTTCAAATACAATACTCATTTGTTTAAATATTCAATCAAAGGCCAATAAGGGCTAAAAAGTCCGAGGCAATTGAAAATTAATAAATTATATATAGAACCGGCATCTTGACTTTTCAATAACATTTCACACTATTTTTCAAACATTTCAATGCTACAATTTCAAACCGATTGGTTACGTTGCTATAAAGAAAGGGAAAAATAATAATAAATATTCACATTTAATTTACTCGTGGATTTTGCTTAAATAATCCAAATTTCAAGTGCTTTTCACAATCTTTCCTTTGAATTTGCCCAATATTTTGGTTCTTGATGTTTCTGAAGCACACAGATTAAGACAATCTGCTAGATTTGGCCGGCTGTTTCTTATTTCCCACATGCTCTAAAAGATTTTAACTTCTGTTGATTTGAGAAGTTACATTTAGAGTTTATGATGTTTCCAATTTTATTTTCATGGATGAATTGTTTTTATTGTAAAAACTTGTGATTACTTGAAAGCAGAGGATGCTGCCACCTCACTCCTTCGAATTTTTTTTTTTTAAAGTTTTTCGATATTTTATATATAACATTATAAAATTTATGGTGACAGCAACAGAAACTTAAGCTAATGCTCAACTTAATGTGTTTTTTTCACCCATTCCAACAAGATCATTTGTCTATTTTACATGCGGGGCTACTCTCCGGATTTTACCGCTTTGAAATCTCGACGGAGGTGTTCAAACTTTTCTCTGAACGGTCCCGCACGGAGCAGGTAAAACTCCGACTGTCCCAAACTCTTATAAGAAACGCCATCCTTGAATTTGAACTCAGGATCTGAATGTCAAATCCTAAACTTTACACCAACAAGTCACGTCCGGGAACTGGAAATTTTAATTTATTAATGAGATAATTCTGATTTTATCTACCATTATTTTGCGGAAATCAAATTTTGTCAATCAATATTCTATTTACCAAATTGCATAAATCTATGGCATTAACAATACGCATAAATATTCCACGAGGATAGTATTACTGATATTATCTAGTAAAAGATTTAAAAAATTGCAACTGTTCAAGACAATTTTGAATAATTCAGAAAAGAGAATTAGGAATCAAAAGGTAGATAAAGATACTGATAGTAAACTTAATTACAAGAGAGAATCTGACAATTTGCATTACTGAGATATAGAAGCATTTAGGTATCAGGAACAAAAAGTTCATATGATATAAGAAACTTAGTAAGGCCAGGACCATAAGGGCTGATCTTCCATAGAGAATCCAAAATGACTAGAATCGGTTGGTGGGTAACAGCAATCTTCAAGTTTCAGGGAATATGGTGGGGGCAAAAGGCCATTGCTGTGATTGTCATCTTCATCTTGAGAAGAATCAGCAGGATCAATCAAAGATGAATGGTTTCCTGTGTAATGTGGGCTATCGCAGTCGAAAACATCACTCTTTGCTGAATTTGCATCTTCCTGTTTACAAATCTCCATTGGCACACAGGGGACAGTTTTAGTCTCTGTGTTTTTGATTGGCTTCTGAGGTTCTGAATCTAATAACTTTATGGCATCAAATGTTTCCAAATTTTCCTTCCCTGTTTCTTTGACAATCAACTTATCTTTCAGTAAAACCACCTGTTTAACAGTAAAATTGAACCATCAGTAGAGTGAAATTATCAGAGGTGGACCTGAGTTTTGGGAGCCTTAAACTCAGTGGCGGAACCATATAGAATTGAATGGGGACAGCCGTCTACACTCAATCCGATAATTTATTAAAATACATCATATATATTAATAAAAAAATGAATTTATGAATGAGATAATTATAAAATCGACCGCTTGTATGGGCTGTCCGAAATATTGTTGCTTACTAGTAATGAGTTTTACCTCATTTTGCAGAACTTGCTTCTCCTTGAGGAGGCTGTCATAGTCATACTTGAGCTTATCATAAACTGCTTTCAAAGAATCATAGTCCTTTTCAAGTCGTTGGTTCTTGGACCGAGCACGCCGGTTTTGAAACCAAATTGCAACTTGGCGAGGTTGCAACCCAATTTCCTTTGCAAGTTGAAATTTTCTTTCTGGTTCCAGCTTGTTCTCCATCACAAAATTTTTCTCAAGAAACTGAACCTGAGACGCCGTCAGCCGCCTTTTCTTTCCCGGTGGGTTAAAACCCCCATCAAAATCCTCATAAGCGTTGTTGCCTTCTTTGTCAATTGATTCAAAAGGTGGTGTCTCAAAATTAGCCATAGATTTTGGACCTGGATGAATGAAACACACATAAGCTTTCATTTTCAACTAATGGAAACATAACAATTTCATAAAGAGCAAATACATAGTGATTTTGATGCGTGTTTCAACATTTTCACTTGGATTAAAACAAAAACAGAGAATCAAAAAGCTAAAAAATTTATTTTACTAAACCAATTTACAAAGATCATAAAAGAAACACACACCCAGAAAAGGGAATTTTGCATGCATTAACATAAACAAATCAACTCAAAGACAAAAAAAAATGCAGGGAATTAATTACCCTGAAGAGAAGGGGAAGATTTGGGTAACCAGAAAGAGTCAAGAAGCTCAGAAGAACAATGAAGCTTTTCATTTATAAGTAAAGCGGCTCCGTTTTGACTGCCACAGAGGTTATGCCCACCTGCTGCCATAGCTTTTTTTTTTTTTTTTTTTTGGATTTGTTTATGTTTTCTTCGTGAGGCAGAGGTTTAAAAGGTTAATACTTTCGACTTTCGAGCATACCAGAAGCAGCAATGGTCGTGTACTTTGTACTTTGGTGATGGGTTCTGATCTATCTATCAATGGCTTGTTACCGTACGATGAGGAGTTTTTAGAGTGACACAGTACAAGAGCTCTCACACACACCACTCAAAAGAAAGCAAAGAAATGATTAAGCTTCAAAGTCGAGATGTTTTGAGAGATGAAGAACGAATAGGAAGCTTCAAGAATTGAGAAATTTGGGGAAGCGAAACAGAGAATCTTCTTTAGAATTGAGGGCCGGACGGGATTTTAATCATTTTATAACAAGAAGCATGGTGAAGTGGAGGTGGTATATCATGTGTCGGATGTTATATACGATCTCTCTCATAGTAGGCGGACCCCACACAATTGTGGGATTCGCATGTTGTGAGAGAGATGACGGGACGGGATTTTAATCATTTTATAACAAGAAGCCTGATGAAGAGGAGGTGGTATATCATGTGCCGGGTGTTATATGCGATCTCTCTCACAGTAGGCGGCCCCCACACAGTTGTGAGACTCGCATGTTGTGAGAGAGATGACATATACACCCGACACATAATATAATTTTCGGTTGAAGAGGGACATGACGACAACTGATGTTGCTGTTCTTCTTAGGGGAGTAATTTTTTATAAAGAATTGATACATATATTTACACTTTTATCGAAAATAATTACATTTTTTTTATTGTAGTTATAGTGATCGCTACAGTGAGAGGGGTGTAGTCAAAGTGGAAATATGAGTATCATTTTTATTCTTTGTATGGTAACATCATTTTATGTGGATAACGCTAATCAATAATTATATAATATTAAATAAAATTATTATTTTTTATAACCGTTGTATAATATAATATTTCATTTTTCAAATGATTTGTATACGGGCAGTTGTTGAAATTACCATCACATCCTTTGATCTTTTTTAAATTTATTTTGGTTTTGTAATGTGTATGACATAAAAAAACGAACTTTAGATAATCAATCGGGTTTAGGGATGACAAAGTGAATTGATAAATTGAATTTTGTTGAATTATAAATGAATTGAATCAAAATATGATGGATTTATATTCAATTCGTTTAATAAATCAATATAAGTTTAGTCATTACATGATTTAATTACATAAATAAACGTAATTTATTTATATTAATTTTTCATAAATAAATATATATGAAATATACAATTAATATATTTATTAAAAATGACTCATCAAATCAATACAATATTTTTTCTATGGTAATTGTCAATAATTTCTCGAATTTTAATTGAAAAATAACAATAACTAGTAAAATAAAAACAATAAACGAATCAATAAATTCGAATTCATATTCGATTTGTTTAATAAACGAAACAAATCGAATCGATCTAGTTACTAAAAAATTTATTTTTCCAAACTCATATTATCTTTAATATGATCAAATCAAATAAATAAATTCTGAACCAAGTTATCACCCATACGTGGGTTGCACAAGTCCAATAACTCATAAGTTTTGTCAAAATTTTAAGTGAAAAAATAAATTAAATTAAATTAGCCTACCCCATAAATAAATAAGTAAATACCATGGTAAAAAAATGTAGTAACAAATCGATTGTACTCAAAATGAAATATCCCTAGTAAACTAAATATATGATTTTACAATAAACTTTCGTTTATTGTAATATTCAATGTATGTGACAACTTTCAAAAAATATATATAAAGAGAGAGAGCAAAACTTTCTTTATTAAGTTATTATGGATGTTCTAGTAACCATTAATGTATTGATCTTATCTTTTTTCACAATTTGTTGTCCATCATTTTCTCATTTCTCCATTAATAACCTGCCTAATGAAGTTTAAGCACTTGCTAAAAAACACAAAGTTGAAATAAAAGCAAAAGCATTACTATTTTTTCTACAACAAGTGTAACAAGAGGACCACAAACTTTTTCTAATTACTTGTTTTATGGGAGTTTGTTACAATGAGGGACCAAATTTTTTTTTTTTTTTTTTTGCTCTATTGGGTTTCCAAATACAAAAAAAGATCAAGGAAAAGCTATTTATGTGCGGTCCATTGAACTAGAGAATAGTTCCAAGAATAAAAATATGTTCATTTTTATTATATGATTTGTGTGGTAGGTCCCCAAGGGGTGTGATTTTGGTGGTGTAGAGTTAATGATCTTAACTTGAAGTCCTGAGTTCGAATCCAGAAGATGCGCTTCTTGTAAGAGTCTGAGATAGTCGGAGGTTTTACCTGCTCCGCTTAAGCTCATAATGGATGGTTTGACGGTGAGATTTCTAATAATTTTGAAAAAAAAAAATATTTGTGTAGTAGGTTGCATTGTAGTTCTTCAAGGAAACATCTTATGCCCGGATTTGGACCATTGAGATTTTGGGAACACATGATCAAGAAAAAAAAAATATATCTTTTTAATTTGATTGAACTAGCTTGTTATTAACATAATTAGAAACTGACATATAGATAAGAAAAATATATTTACAATTAGAAAAATGACATCGAGTCTAGCTATCATGATATCTTCATCCCTAATGTGACTTAAATCTTAATATTGGAAGTCATGTAAGTATTTTGTGTGATGTAAATTGTATAGACATTTTGTATGCATATAACAAAATTATTATTATTCTTTTGATGGCTATCTTTCCAACTTGAACATCAATTATAAATTCTTTGTCAAATTTCATCAACTCTTTAAACAAAGTCTTGAATAAATGCTATATATATATGGATGACAAGGATTGTGGATATGAAATAAAAATTATAAAAATTTAAAATAAAGGGCAAACAAGGAAAGATGAGGGGCGTGTATAGTGATAAATGGACAAAATGAGGAAATGGTGTGGTGTGTACTGTGTAGGGTTGACAATGGGATGAGTCGGGTCGAGTTGGGCTTTAGCCAAGTTTTGGTCATGACCCTTTAAATATATTAAAATTCAAGTCCGCAAAAGTCATGTCGGTTTATGAGAGCCCGACCTCAACCCAATTTTTAAAAAAAAATATTAATTAAATACTTGTAGTTTTTTTTTTTTAAGAAAAAAAAACAAGATACATAACCTCCATATAAAATGAATTTCTCAAAAATTTACACAATGTAAAATATATTATAATTTCTATTTTTTTTTAAAAAAAAAATACTAAGAAAGTAACAAGTAATACTAATACAACTTAAACAAACTCTAAAAAAATAATAATAAATCATAAAATACTACATTAGTGTATTAAACAATACTAATAATAAATAATTTTAAACTACAAACATAAAATTTTATAAATATATAAAAAAAATTAAAATTAAATATAATAAATAGTCGGGTTATGACTTTTATTTTAAAAATTATTATCCGACTCTTTAACTAAATCATCATATTATTTAAGATTAGCCGGATTAAAACACTGCAAATCCGAACGGGCCCGGACCTAATCGCAAACCCCAATGATAAGGGCTAGATGAGGAAAAAAAAACAAAAAAAAAAACTGTCCAATCACACAGTCTCAATAGCTCCAAAAAAGTCGTCCTATTTTAGGGACACCCCATGACTCATACAAGTCACGCCCCACTGTTCTATTACCTCATCCACTACCCTAATTTCTATTCTATTCTGCCAAATTGTAGAGTATAAAGTGAGATGAGATCCATTAAATTCATTGGACCATCTGTTTTGTCACATAATAAAAAATAAAAATAAATTCATAAAAATTAACCTACAAAATAACATATATTAAAAGATAAATAATTTCATTTATTCTTAATATTTTTATATTAAATTTCATGCATCTATCTTTTTAGATAATAAAACAAGAGTGATCAGGTACACCACCTCAACACATAATTTTTATATTATTATTTTTTTAACTTATTATAAGTATCAAATTAATGGGTCTTTATTTTTATTTTTTTTCCGGCGGCATCTCCCCGAGTCGCCACGTTTCTATTTTTTATCTTTGTGTTTCCCTTTTTTTCATAAATATTAAAAATCTCGCCGTCAAATTATCTGATCCGGATTTAAGTAAAGCAGATAAAATATTTGACTTTCTCAAATTCTTACAATAAATACACATATTAAACTCGAACTCATAACCTAATAATCAAATCTCAAATATTTTTATCATCAAGTAGACGTGTTGCCGATTTCTCTTAAGCTAAAAGAGGAAATTTTGGTAAAACATCAAATGATTAAACGTTACAATAAATACACCAATTGAACTCGAACTCAGAACCTAATAATCAAATCTCAAATATTTTTATCATCAAGTAGACGTGTTGCCAATTTCTCTTAAGCTAAAAGATGAAATTTTGGTAAAACATCAAATGATTAAACGTAAAATATCAGATTTATAATATATATTTTTTTATAGGAAACTTCCTAAAAGGCTACAATTATTAGAACTTTTTGAATTAATCAAAATAGAAATGATTTTTTTTTCATTTCATCTATCTACATATAAAAGTATATAAATACACGATAAAGTAATGTTATTATAACTTTGTAAAAAAATTTGAGACAAACACACGGTTATAAAATGAGTTTTTTTTTTATCTGTAGACGCTGGTTTTCGGCCGAGGTCCACAATCGAGAATTTGGTTAGGGCACTAGCGATCATGCAAAACAAGAAGGTAGAGTGAGCGGGGAGTACTGGCCACCAGTGTGGTGGATGCCGAAGGCACTTCGACGCCCAAGTCAGTAGTGGAAATGAGCTGTAAATACCGTAGAAGGAGGAGCAAGGTCAGATCTTACAATGATCCCCGTGAGCTGCCGTGAGGGCGGTAGGTAGGGGGTTCTGAGAGTTCTGGAGTGAATATTTTTAAGCTATGAGTAGTAGAACTTGCGTGTCCTTTCTCGTAGACTTTCTTCTTTTTTGTATACACTATCGGGAAACGTGTGTATTTATTGCATTTGATTGCTCGTCCGTTGGATGCTGGTAACAGCTGATTCATGAATGGTAGTTATGCTTGTCTGTTGGATGCTGGAAAAGGCCGATTCATGAGAGATATTCATTAGTCTGGGCGTTTCGTGGGCTGGCATATGGTGAGTCTTGGTTGCGGTTTGGGTATGGTGTTTTACTGGGCATAGGCGTGTAATATTTTTGGGCCGATATTCACTTCTAAAGTTGGGCTTCCTTTGAGAGTCTTGGGTGCTATGATTGCAGGATATTATACATTCTTTATGGGTGTAGGCTTGAGATGGCTACTTGGGACTGGATCTTATTTTGGGTATTGTTTGAGGAATTTGGGGTGTATTTAGTTTTGGGCTCGATGCAACAAGTCAAAATTACCCTTGGCCCAAATTTGGCCTATACAGTTTTTCTCATACTCTCTAAGTCAATGAGTCATTAACTTGGAGAGTACTCGTTGGTCATGTCGTCTGAACTAAAACGGGAAAGTCTTTGTTGTCTGGACTAGGACGCGATTGAGTGTCTTCAATGTCGTCTGGACAGTGTGGCTTAAGTCTCGGATTTGACTCTACAGAAGTTTAGGGGAGATGTCCCCAGTCGATCGAATTGGACTTTGATCCCGGTCATAATCCATACGACTAGGCTGAGGACCAATTGAGTCTTCATGTCTAGACAGAATATAGTCCAAGTCTTATACTTGCTTAGTCATGTCCCAGTCGACATAACCGAGTGGTGTTATTTGAAGAACTCCAATCGATTGGTCAGAGGACCAATGAAGCCTACATATCTGGACTGAATGTAGTCTAAGTCTTCAACTCGTCTGATGATGGCAGAGAGGTCATTCTATCAGCTGGTGCGGTATATGGACATAGTCAAGTCGCATGTCGTCTGGTACTATATGAAGGTCCGGATCAGCACTTGACTCAATTAATGAGCCTCTTGAGGAGGGGGTTTGTCGACTCAACCGTTTGGTACCAGACATGGACCAAATCGAGTTTACGTGTCGTCTGAACCAGTAGAAGATCCGGGTATTGTACCAGACTCAACCACGAGCCAATTGGGGAGTGTTCCCGTCGGCTGAACCTGATGAAGACCAGTACCCATTTACTCGTTTGGTGCCGAATAGGGACCAAATCGAGTTTATATGTCGGCTGGGCCAGAAGAAGGTCCATTCACTGAACTTGACTCGATCACGAGCCAATTAGGGAGCATTCCCGTCGACTGGACCCGATGAAGGCCATGAAATCATTCACTCGTTTGGTGCCGAATAGGGACCGAATCGAGTTTATATGTCGGCTGGGCTAGAAGAAGGTCCATTCACTGAACTTGACTCGATCACGAGCCAATTAGAGAGCATTCTCGTCGACTGGACCCGATGAAGGCCAGGAAATCATTCACTCACTTGGTACCGAATAAGGACCGAATCGAGTCTACATGTCGGCTGGACCAGAAGAAGGTCCATTTACTTAACTTGACTCGACCATGAGCCAATTGGGGAGTGTTCCCGTCTACTGGACCTGATGAAGGACAGGAAATCATTCACTCGTTTGGTACCGAATAATGACTAGATCGAGTCTACATGTCGACTGAACTAGAAGTAGGTCCATTTAATGAACTAGACTCCATCATGAGTCTATTGGGGAGCGTTCCCGTCGACTGGACCTGATGAAGGCCAGGAAATCATTCACTCGCTTGGTACCGAATAGGGACCGAATCGAGTCTACATTTCGGCTGGACCAGAAGAAGGTCCATTTACTGAACTTGACTCGATCATGAGCCAATTGGGGAGTGTTCCCGTCAACTGGACCTGATGAAGGCCAGAAAATCATTCATTCGATTGGTACCGAATTGGGACCAAATCGAGTCTAGATGTCGGCTGGACAAGGTACCCCATGTGACAACATTGAGGAAGTACTCAGTCGACAGAATTCTCATCGGGCTTTGAATGAGCCTTGTGTTTCTCGATTTCCCAAATCGCAAAAAATGTGGCGTTCATATCGAGGCCTCTTTTTGGCGGGAAAATGAGGCGCCAAAACGTGGTATAATATATAGAGTGTTGGGGGGTTCACTTGCCTCATTTTCTAAATCTTCCTCTCAAGTCGAAAGGTTGGAGCTCTCTCTTCAAGTTTCAAGGTATTCTTCATATCCATCTTTGTATTCTTCAATTCTTCTTCAAGTGGTTCATAGGGTATATTCACTTGTTCTTGGCTAGAATATGAGTTTTAATCTTAAAATCGTAAAGGGTTTTTTGGGGTTTTGTTTGTGAGAATTTTGGGTTTTGATCTTCTGTCATATTGGTTTTAGTTGATTCATTATTTTAGAGTGATTCGATATGTCGTCTGAGGGCTGCACGAGTTCAAGTGAAACAGTGGTGGAGATGTATGTAGATTCACCCTTGCGGGTTATCTCCCCATATAGGATGTATGAAGGTGGAATTAGTATTGATGAAGATGTTTTGACTGTCGCCTCAGTTGAACCCCTCTTAGGTATTCCCAAAGACGTGCCACCACTTCGAGTAATTCCAGCAGAGTCGAGTGGACAACCCAGTACAAGCGAGTCGACCAATATACTGACAAAAAATCCACATAGTCGAGTGACCGAAAAGTTCATGAGGGAAATTAAGATACAATATTATTTCCCTGAGTCGGTTCTTGTGTGATTGGCCTCCTCGAGTGAACGAATTAACTTTAAAATCCCTAGGTGGACTGGATTCTACGAGCACCTATTCGTGGATGGGTTTAGGTTTCCCATTCCTAACCTTGTGTGGGAAGTATTAGATCACTACGAGATAGCTCATTCCCAACTAATGCCAAACACATGGAGGATGTTGATGTCGGTTGATGTTTTATCATTCGAATTGGGGGTTAGATTTGGAGTAAAAGATATCTTGTATACATATTATTTGAAGGAGCATGTAGTCGAGAAGGGAATGTACCACATATTCCTTCGACATAAGAGAGAGCATTTGATCACAGGGTTGACTACGAATGATCGAATGTGATGGCAAAAGGTATATTTCTTTGTGATAGGATATGGTGTATTTGGGAGGACTGGGTCTGGTCGAATCCGTGAGTATTAGGATATAACGAGTGAGTGTTTCTCTCATCCTCTTTATTCTCTCCAAGACTCATTAAATTCTAATCGTCGTTTGATTGTTTCTCTTGTAGGCTTGATCGAAATCGCAGCTTCGACGTGACACCGATGATACGGTAAAGTTTTAGTCTGGGAGTCTGGGGGTGCTATAAGGAGTTTTCCTCTCTCTTGTCGAATGAAGTTGGTCTGCGATTGGGAGCTTTGTCGTAGGGACGGATATCCCTACCACGATAAGTTCTCTGGTCGGTTGATTGTTGGCCATTCCTACCGAATTCTTTCAGTCGTTTGGATGGATATATCGTCTTCTCTTGTAGACTGGATGAGCTCTCCATCTTTTTATTCCTTTTATCTTCTTCCCATCTAATTCTGTTCGGGCTCTGGCCATTGCCTGGTCCATAGTGTAACATCGGTTTTTCGTCAGATTTTTGTAGAGCTCGCTGTTAGCCAAAAACCCATTCCTAAATGCTTCCACTGCCGTTGGTTGGTGGAGATATGGGATAATGATTATTTCCTTGTTGAAGCGTGACACGTAGCTTCGCAGAGATTCTCCATTCCGTTGTTGTATGGCGTTTAGGTCATTTGTGGTCTTCTCGAATTTGCAAGAACTAGCAAAATATTCCACGAACTTATCTGCCAATTCTTTATAGAATCCAATTGATCGGTACTGTAGATTGATAAACCATGTAAGGGCTGGGCCGACCAATATCTCACTGAATCCCCTACACATACCAGCCTCCTTCTGGTGCGAAGATAGGACTGTGGACATTATTTTGTACTTGTAATGGATTATATGATCATCTGGTTCGGTTGATCCATCGTACAACTTCATATCGAGTGGACTGATTTTCGCGAGAGTTCAAATGAGTTGATCGTCTCGATGAAGACGTGTCTGAAATGGCAGATGTTTTGCTTCTTTTCAGTGGTAGCCTGGCGCCGGGTAGGTTGGACAGAATTGCCTCCTTGAATTCCTCAATCTCCCCGCCGCATGGAGGAGGCTATATTTGGAGTCTGTTCGACTGGTGGTATTTGCTGATCCTCTCGTGACTTGTTGGATGGTCTTCGAGTGTGGGAATGTTGCACGTTTCATTACCGGGTGTCTCTATGAAGTTGAGCTGGTGGTCAGGTCGATTGAGAGGATCTGGGAATCCTCATCGTCTGGAAGTGGATGAAATATGCTCCAACTGTCTTTGGAGGTCGCTATTAGAACTCTTCATGACTGAATTCTCTTTTTCCAAAATCTGTAATCGTTCCTGAAGGATGGCTAATTGGTTTGCTAGTAGATCCGAAGGCTCGCCGCTCGAAGCCATTATTATGTTCGCAAGTCCCGTAGACTGAATAGAGGTTTGTTTACTATAAATCGCTAAGGCCCCATGGTGGGCGCCAAATTGTAGACGCTGGTTTTCGGCCGAGGTCCACAATCGAGAATTTGGTTGGGGCACTAGTGATCCTGCAAAACAAGAAGGTAGAGTGAGCGGGTAGTAGGGGTGTTTACGGGTCGGATCGGGTTTTTTGAAATTTTATGAGACCCGATTGGTTCGGGTCACGAGAAGTTCGGGTCGCGGGTCGGGTCACGCGAAGGTGGAACCCGATCAGGTTCGGGTCGGGTCGGATCGGCAGAAAAAAAAATATTTTTTTTAATGAATTAATTATTTGAAATACAAATATTTATTATTTATGTCTCAAGATATTTAATTAAAAAGCACGGTACAATGAAAAGTTGTGCATCTCTCATACATGAGAATCATTCAACAGCAAACAACAAAGAAAGATGGAGAGGTTTCAAGAGTTTCAGTACTTCAAATATCACCATTTAATTGACACACAATGTCGGTCCTTCAAATATCAAATACTCTTTTCCTCCCAATAAACCACAAAACATGAAAGACATTGCTGCTTATTTACCAAAAGTAAATAAAACCAAAGAAAACAATATTACTTTGCTTCTGAGAAATGCAACAACAAGTGTTCTACAACTTCCACATCTTACCTGCATATATAATACTGGCAAACCAATGTCAAATTCCTCATCAAAATCTAAGAGAATAAAACTCCAGAGATCCGTGCAATGAAGCCACCTCAAAAATATAAATTTTTAATACAATAAAAATAATAAACAAATGAAATAAAAGTAAAAACTTTAAAAATAATAATAATTTTTTTAGAAAAATAATAATAATTTTTTTAGAAAAATAATATAAATACTATAGGGTCGGGTCGAGTCGAGTTTTAGTATCAAACTCGTTACTCAACCCGAAAATTTCGGGTCGGGTTGAAAATTTGTAAAAAAAAAAATTTGGACCCGCGCGGGTCGGGTCAGGTCACGTCGGGTCGCGGGTTGACCCGACCCTATGAACACCCCTAGCGGGGAGTATTGGCCACCGGTGTGGTGGATGCCGAAGGCAGTCCGACGCCCCAAGTCAGTAGTGGAAATGAGCTGTAAATACCGTAGAAGGAGGAGCAAGGTCAGATCTTACCTTGATCCCCGTGAGCTGCCGTGAGGGCGGTAGGTAGGGGTTCTAAGAGTTCTGGAGTTAATATTTTTAAGTTATGAGTAGTAGAGCTTGTGTGTCCTTTCTCGTAGACTTTCTTCTCTTTTATATACACTCTCAGGAAACATGTGTATTTATTGCATTTGATTGCTCGTCCGTTGGATGCTGGTAACGGCTGATTCATGAAGGGTGGTTATGCTTGTCCGTTGGATGCTGGAAACAGCCGAGTCATGAGAGATATTCATGAGTCCGGGCGTTTCGTGGGCTGGCATATGGTGAGTCTTGGTTGCGGTTTGGGTATGGTGTTTTACTGGGCATGGGCTTGTGTAATATATTTGGGCCGATATTCACTTATAAAGTTGGGCTTCCTTTGAGAGTATTGGGTCCTATGATTGCAGGATATTGGACCTTCTTTATGGGGGTGTAGGCTTGAGATGACTAATTGGGCTTTGATCTTATTTTGGGTGTATTTAGTTATTGGGCTCGAAGCGAAATGCCAAATTGCCCTTGGCCCAAATTTGGCCCATACATTTTCAACTTTAAATTTAGGAAAAACCCACCTTAAGGCCTCTGTACTCTCAATGTTTTTTACATTACACCCCTGTACTAAATTTTCTACACATTGCACCCATGTACTCTCAATGTTTTTTACATTGCACCCTTGTACTAAATTTTATACACATTGCACCCATGCACTCTCAAAAAATTGACATTCCACCCTTATTTTAACGGCAAGTTAACAGAGTTGAGAAATATTCTGACATCACCCACCCTTATTTCAGATTGGACCGAACAAATTTTTTACTTTGAAGTTATACTAGGGCGCATAACTATATGTTAGGGCGCATAAATATTATGCTCCTTCTGATACATTCAAAAATTGAACTAATTTATTGCAAAAATTAGATCAAAACTACGATCTTGGAGTGTTATTAATGAACAACAAAAAACAAACAAATATGCTTCACAGTTATCAAACATCATTCCTAAAGAACGACAACGAGTATTACATGTCATGCGTGCACATTTATAGCAAACACCCATTTTTTTAGCTCTTCTCTTTTTAGCATAGGTGCTTCTTCCTAAACCAGACAGATATGACACAAATAAGGGTGGGTGATGTCAGAATATTTCTCAACTCTGTTAACTTGCCGTTAAAATAAGGGTGAAATGTCAATTTTTTGAGAGTGTAAGGGTGCAATTTGTAGAAAATTTAGTATAGGGGTGCAATGTAAAAAACATTGAGAGTACATGGATGCAATGTGTAGAAAATTTAGTACAGGGATGCAATGTAAAAAACATTGAGAGTACATGGGCCTCAAGGTGGGGTTTTCCTTAAATTTGAATATTAAACATCTCCCAAAATATAAAGTATTTAAAAAAAAATTAACACATTATTAATTTATAAATCATAAACTTTAAAACAAATGTCATGACAGATATATTTCGATAAAAAAATATAAAATAATCATTACATTTATAAGTTACCCATCAATGATTTTCAACGATTCATATTTCATTCATTCGAATTACAAACATAATTTATAGAATACAATATATAGTTAATATTCACATTTACACCTTCAATCAATAAATCTATCTCATATTAATACTTATATATTAGTCGTTCATCATATAAGTATTTTTTTTTTTACAATTCAAATCTACAGATATATAATCTGAAATCTACTGAAATATTGAATACAAACGTTCATCATATAAGTATTAAGAAGCCTTTTGGAGATTTTTTTTTTAAAAAAATTGATCGTCACTTTTCAGTATTCAAACAGAATCTTTGTGTTTCATTCATTAAATGTGCACTTGTTAGAATTGTGCCATTTCAAAAGATGCTGTTGAATCAGCAGAAGCAAGAAAGCAGTGGTTTCATCCATGATAAATATACTGGCCATGGAGAATATTAAGATTTACCAAGACTTAACGAGCGAGAAAACCACAAAATTGGAGAAGAATTGGGCCAGATTTCAGAGTTAAAACGAGTGTCCCGATATTGTAAGCGCATTGTGACATGCGTCAACACAAAATCACGACAGAAAGGTGTACCTGGTGGCGCTTCGCGACGCGACAATGAATTTCATGAGTGGCGAGACGTGCACGGGAGAAAAAAGCTCAATTCGTCAGGAACTCGATTTTTAAGATGGAAAGATCCACATGACCTCCTATATAAGCACAAGTTCGTCCCAACTCCTAAAAAAAATCTCATAACACAACTTTGGAGTCTCATATCATAGAAGAACGCCTAGAGCAACACAATGACGAGTGCTTCAACTGTTGTTAGAGTTTGAAGGCGAATACTACAAACAATAGTTCTTTCTTTTATTTTCTCTCTAGTTTATCTCTTATGGATCCTTATTTTGTATCAATAATGATTAGCTTGTGTTTATTATTTATCATTAGTAGCTAAATCATTCGTTTATGGTTGTAATGGATCTTAAGTACTATATTTAATTAAGTTGCGTATTTTTATTCATTTGGGTTTGTTATTTATTGTTTATTATTTTTTGTGCTTTGATGCATATTTTATTTGTTTGGCCAATAATAGAATAGTTTTGGTAAATATTTAGGAACTCGACGGAGGGAATTTGAATTAGCCGTGCGAATAATAGTGCGTGATCTAGTTTTTTTGAATATATTTCTCTTCAAGATATAAATATACATGCAGGGCATGTGTAGCCACTATTAGAACATGATCTTAAAGAATTTGATTTAAATTAATTAATATAAATGTATAGTTAATTGATTTAATCTTAATATATTTGTACATGATTATCGAAAGAGACTGATAAATAGTATAGTGTTTCAGGTTAATGATTCGTAACAATCCAATTGAATGATAAATGTGTAACAGATAAAGTTTATCTCCAAAATTGTTGTCTGCTCGTTATTTATTTTCAATTAATTTTATATTAATCAATCTATCTCACGCCCAATAGCTTAGTTAAGTTAAGTAGATTAGTCTTGATATTGATATCCGACTTTTGTCACTGTATTACTTGAACGATACATGTGGTATAAAATCTCGATCATTATACAATGTCAAAATTAACTCCAAAATAACTATGACGCAACGGTCACAATCACATAATCACAGTCACAGTCACAATTATAATGCACAGTCATAGTCAAAGTCATAGTCACATTCGCACATACGATTCGGTCACAATATATGTTACATACACAATTCTCAATTAAAATGATAGTTACAGATATTCAATCACAGTTATAATATTATATATCTAAAATATATTTGAACATCTATAACTTTTGAAAAAACTCATTATTTACGTGAATAGTTTCATAAACATATATTTTATATTCAACCCTAAAAACACATAAGTGTCTATAGTTTATATTAAATTGGAAGAATTTTAGAAAAATAAGATTACTTATAAAAGTCATTAAGTGTTTGTCCATTTTAAAAATTAATAATGATGGAAATGATTTTTTTTTTAAAAATAATTCCATGCTTTTTTATAAGTGACAGGTTACAATTAACATTATATTTTATTATTTTTATTATTATTATTATTGTTTACATATAGAATTTCTGTGAATTATATATGATTAGACGATTGAAACTTTCATAATCAAACTTAATTTGTGTCGTTTAATGAATTTAGAATTCGTGATGAATTGAAATTGTTAAATTTCTCATAATATTATACTACACGTATTTTAAAAATAATTTATGATTAAAATTTAATTATATTAAACTATTATTTTATAATTATCTATCAAAATTTATATAAAATTCAATACAAAAATTTAAAATTCAATTCAGCATTGAATTTAAAACCTTATTTAATTGAAAAAGGGAGTGTAGACTCATCAAGTTATCTATTGTTTCACCTTTTTACATTTATTATGGCATTCAGATTTTTTCACACGTTAAGAACAAATAATATTGTTGACGGCGGATTTTGGTCTCAGGGACAATAATGGTTTTTTACTCCCGAGATAATCATCCTCCAACTGTGAATTTGTTTTGTTTATGGGAAATCAAAAGCAAATATGGCAAAAAATAGATAAATACACCAATCAACAAAGAGATTTAACGTGGTTCGGCGGATAAGATCCAACCTACATCCACGGGCACAGAACAGAGGATATTTTATTACCGAAATATGTTTCTCTGATCTGTTTTGTGTTTACAAGTCTAATTCTCTCTTGTTCTCTTCTCAACTCTCAATGCTCTCAATCATCTCAACCCCCTCTCTTCTACAATGTTCTCAATCATCTCAACCCTCTCTCTTCTACAATGTTCTCAATCATCTACCTACAAGCACGCTTTCCCCTCCTATTTATAATAGCAAAGAAACAATTTTCATTTTCCCATAAGAATTCCTAGTCGAAACTACATTCACTTCCCATATCATATTAGGACACTGACTTATCAATTTTCCTCATGAAAGTATGATAACTTATCTTCTTATCCGTAAAAATATGATGTCTTATCTTCTGGAGCATATCTCGCCATATCCTCGGCCTTCATGAGGTCGGTCACAATGGTCTTTTGAACTGAGAAGGCTGCTATCGATCTGATAATGCCCGACCATCCGGTCTGTAGTGGTCGGTTACCGATCATAAAGTGCTCGGCCCCTTACTGTTGGCTTTTAGTGGTCTGGTCGGCATTAATGATCTTGACCGAGAAGGGAATAACCTTTTTACCTCTGCCGTACTGCTTAAATATCATAGGATCTGAAAATACCATCAACAAAATATATATATATATATATATATATATATATATATATATATATATATATATATATATATATATATATATAACCCCACCTAACAACTAACTATTAAATTATAAATTAAATTAATAAATCGATTAAATAAAAACCTATTATAATAAAAAATACATATTCTAATTTTATAAGAACTCTATTATAATAAGAAAATATATTCTATTATCCCATTAAAATAATAAATATTATTAAATTATAAAATTATAAAATTAAATTAATAAATCTAAAAATAATAACATTATTATAATAATAAAATATAGTATATTATCCTATTAAAATAAGAAATACTATTAAATTAATAAATCTATTAAATAAAAACCCTATTGCAATAAAAATATATTATAATTTTATAAGAGCTATATTATAATAAGAAAACATATTAGACTATTATATTAAAAAAATACTACTAATAAATTATAAAATCAAATTAATAAATCTAAAAATAAAAATATTATATAATGAGAAAATATATTATATTATCTGATAACTTTTTAAATAATATCGCAAATAATCTGGATATATTGTTGGGACATATGCCCTAAAGCTTCATGTAATGTAAACAGTATCATATTTTATGAAATAAAATGATGCATTATTCATTTACCAAAGTGTTTGTTTTAATATCGCATATTGTAAATTATATTGTTTACCATAAATTACTCACGTGTCTTCAGACTTAGTGTATGAGTGTCATATACAATATAAAATAAAATAATATAAAATTAGTAATATAAAATAATCCATAGAGAACAAACAAAACATGTATTTTATTTGTGGTTTATCTATAGCTGCGGTCCATTCTATAATTGTATGGAGACCTTGATCCGGGATCGTCAATATGGAAACATGAGAATAGAGGCACATTGTATGATGTGGTCATATAGGACTGGACTCATATGAAAATGAGTTTCTTATAATATCCGTTAAATAAAAAATTCATTTTGATCTACTAGATGGTCATATATGGATTGATATTAATCCTGAGTGTACTACGAACTCCTGCATGACGGGCTATATCCTTTGATTTACAGAGATGAGGTTGATGTAGCAATCTTGTCCAATAGTTAAGTACTTCAGGGACATGATCTGGTGTGTAGCTGAGGAAGTTTTACATAGATATGGAGTTCACTCCTTATTGTGAGAAATAAATGAGTATCTTCCTTAAGGGTTGATTCGGTACTTAAACGGTTGGAGCGCTCAAGTCTTTCTATTACGAATAAAAAGATTAACATTCATAATGGTTATGAATAAATCGTTCATTATAAAATCAATAGTACTTAAGGTAAAAATAATTAGAGGAGTATAACAGACATTATGACCTGGCTCTAATTACGAGATACTCATGAATGGTCAATCCGTATGAAATGACTATATCGATGGACACCGACGTGTTTCGACTTAATTTATCTATCTGCGGCAAAGATAATGCAGTTTCAGATTTTTAGTGAAATTACCCGGAGTTAATAATTCAGAATATTTAATTAAAAGCTTAATTAATATTCCGGGATTATTGGAGCTCAGAACCATAGGTCCATTTGGTCCCGTGTTAGTTCGATATACTGTAGCAGATTAATATAACTGGATAGTCAAATTATATACTCACATATGTAAATATTATTAATATGATTAATAATATTATTTTGTCACACTTTAAACTATATGTTAAATTTAATATATAATTTTTATAATTATATGATAATTAAACACATGTTATTAAATTATATATGATACAATTCAATAAAGGTTAAATTTGGAATTTCCAAATTTGGGTTTTGGAAGTTACACCTTTTATAAGGTGATAACTTATTAATTTTTGTAACATCTTTTCAATTATGGTAATTGAAAATTTAATGTTACAAATTTTTAAAATAACCCTAATATGACCGAAATTTTGGAGTTGGGGGATGGGAGGGTTTTGATTTGTTTGGAAACAATAACCTTAGGTATAAAAAGAAAATATGATTTTCTTTTTGCCTAACGTAATTCATTCTAAACCTAGTCACTTCTATTGTTCTTACAATTTTTTCAAGTGTTGAGAAAAGAAAAGAAGAACAAAAGAAAAACAAAATCCATAAGAAAACAAGTGTGATTTTAATCTCTAAAAAATTTAGGGATTTATTTTGTGAGTCTAGCCCACACTAGTTTCCGTTGGTTGTGAGACATAGCACGTAAGTCATTTTGGTGTTGAACCAAAATTCATCTTCATCCTCTTTCTCTTGACCCACGGCAGTGAGCATTGTTTTTGCTCACTGCCGCATATATTTTTGATGTTACGGGGCTCGATTTGTTTTGTTTTCAATCCAGGATTTTTAGGGAACATTAAGGGGTGTTTTGGGGTTATGTTGGGGCTGATTTTTACAGAAAAATCAGACCTGAAACTCAGAGAGAACTGACTCAAATAAGGACCGATTTGGGCATAGAGATGTGCATTTTTCGAGTCCAAAACAGTCCAAACATCCATTGATGTTAAGGGGCTGTTTCGGGACTGAAATTTTGTCCAAAAAGAAGCAAAATTTCAGTATTGGTGTTGGTAACTTTCGGCATTAAGGAGAGAAAGGTAGAAAAAATTTTATGTTCTGATCCCCGTGTTGGTAATTATCTAAGGTCCCAAGATCAAATCAAGACATGAAAACATGCGTGAATACACCAATGAAGATAGCGGAATACTTACATTGATCGGTTATGTCGATTTGAAGACGAATCATGCCCAAAAACGCACTGCCTTGGTAAGCTTACTGCAACCAGTCCATGCTCACTGTCTTGGCAGTTTCGGGTCTCAAAACGAAGCTCCAAACTCCATCGGATGAGTCCCGCCTCATGGTCGAACCTCCCTACCACCTTCGCAAGACTTGAAAGTGTGCTAGCACTTGATTTCTCACCATGAGAAACCACTCTTGCTTCCCTTATTCACGCCCAAACTGGTTCAAAACCAGTGAAGAATGGCCACCATTGCCGTGTGAGAGGAAGAGAGAATTTGAGAGAGATAAAATGTGTATTAAGTTATTAAAATGATTTACCAAAAATCAATTTATATTTATGCCATAATTTTCATTAAATTAATAATAAAATTATGACACATAACATGCAATGGCTTAGAGTGTCAAACACTCAAACTCCATGCAAGGACATTGAGTGCAATGTACACAATCTACATGCAAAGCATTAGAATGACATGTGTCATGTGGGCCCCACACGTTTCCAAATGAAAGTGGGCCCACGTGCACTCACGCGTTCGGGTTCGATATTTCCGAAATACCGAGCTTACGTCGCGACGTTAATTCAATCGAATTTAAATAAATAATTGCGCCTGGCGAAATTATTATTTACGTCGCTAACGAATTAATTCTAAATTAACTCGTTTGCCCGAATTAAAATCCGATTTTAATTCCGCGTCGAAATCTAATTTCGTCTAATTATATCGAATATATATATTACATCGATTAATTCCGAATTAATCGTTCTCTCTCTTTAGACGACATTTTATCCCAGATAAAATATCTCCGTTATTAATCCTAGATTAATTTTCTCTCTCTTCTGTATAATCCCAGATTATTCAAGAGTGCGAGTTGTGCGTCATCGGTGGATTATCGGGAAGCGACCCATGAGATCCCCGGATAATCTGGCAGTAGTAAATACGGTCGTCGGAGTATCTGAATCACGTACGTACCAAGTACTACGTTCTACCGATTTACGAGACAAGGTCGACTCCTAGCAAAGCACCAAGTCTACCTAATTCTCCGGACATATCCATTAAAGAATATTAAGATCTGTATCAAGCGTAGTATACTAATGTATTGTGCATATCGGCCCAGTATCGGATAATCACGTGCTAGGGCTGGGGCTGGATAAGTGTCTGCCCCGTCCGAAACACATATCGGATGTCTGGTAACTAGTCTCTATAATCGGATATTCATGACCTGGTCATAATATCACGATTGGATGCGCATCACTTTAAGAGCACTAATACCGTATCCTGCGTGACATCATCTCCATTATGACTGGAGTGACACTTCCGTCTTGACATCACATCCAATACACTACGATTCTCAATATACCCGGCATTGGCGTACACAGACCGGTTACAGTCCTAGACGACCTCAACTAAAGTATATCGATTGTCGTAAGCATTAGCGATGTAAGTCTCAGGTTAAGACTATACACACCTACCTTGATTTCGGCCTCCCATAGACACATATTCATAATACCAATGGGATTCCGAGGGGTCTATCCAGAGCGAAGCTGTTTCCCGTACCATCGGTGAAACACGACCTCCTATCGCACTTGCATAAGTATCCAACACTTATATATATGAGAACTATGCCGTTGTGCCCTCACAACGCACACAAGTGCAATACTAGCCTATTCCGCATTATCGATGTCCAGTCTCGATAATACTACGGCTAGGGATATTTAATGATTAATCCTTCGTGGACTGATACTGTCTCATATCATCTCAATCCAGGAACTAATCATAGGGACCTCTCTTCATTTATATATCTATGGTGATCTAATCACACATGATGAGAGTGCAATTCCTTATTACATAGTTAATTTGCTACAACAACACAATGATCTGTGCAAATAGTGACGCTATGGGTCATATTATCCAACAATCTCCCACTTGGCACATAGCCAGTCACTCGAGTGTCTAACACCCGAACTATGTACAATTCGCTCAAATTGCTGAGAAAAGGTTTTCGTCAGCGGATTTGCTTGATTATCGTCTGACGCGATATATACGATCATCACATCGCCACGATGTATGATCCGAACGAATCAGATGAATATAGAAGTATATATCTGGATCGTCGATGAGACCTTTAATTCTTTAGCCTTGTGCTGACGCCTAGCTCATCTGCTAACAGAACTATATCTAATCTAATTAGATTTATTATCGACCCAAATGGCTTCTATTGCTGCCTCAGCTGCAGCAATAATCCACATTTGTTGTTTATTCGGCAACAGTTATCTTGCTTGGAAGATTTCCAGCTCACTGTCCCGGTGTTCAAACTTTATAGTACCGTAGTATTTAATCGTTTGGAAACTTGCTGCAGTGATCCCAGTCACTTCAAGTTCTCCTTCTCCATAGTAAAAGATAGCATCTTTAGTTCTCAGAGATACTAACAGATGTTCTTAACTTCAATCCAGTGACTATCACTTGATTGACCCGATTGTGACTCCATATGCTCGAAGCGTATGAGACACCAATACAAGTACTTTTTAAATGTACAATTTCCCAGAGAGTGTTTAACAACTCCAAATCTATCCCAGTAGATTTTATTCCTTGAATAAAGGTTGTTACTCCCCAGAATTCTACGGAGAATTTCTATTGAAAGAATATCTATGAAAGCCAAGCTTTCACCAATTGCTTTATGGGAATTTCACTGTCAGTGCGCTCTCCCACTAACCTCCTTATATACACAAGAATTATTTCGTTTTGAGTTAAATCATAAACCATTATGATTATTTCAAAACGTCAGTTCCAAGAACCTTATGCTTGCTTTGATCCAAACATGGATCGAATAACCCGCAAACCTTGTTTGTCGGTTATACAAAATCGTCAGGATGTTGTAAACATCCTCCAAAAGGTTTCCTTTTCAGGAAAGCGATTTTGATTTGTAACTGACATATTTCATAAATGAAATATACAGTTATCAACAAGCATCTTCAAAATGGACTTACCATGGCAACAGGTAAAAGGTTGAACCGTTATTAACACAATGTTGATAACGATACTTTTCCGTCAAAAGCCTAGCTTTGTAAGTTGGTATGTTGTCATCCATGTATGTCTTCCTTGAAGACGTATAATGTACCATAGGCACAACACCTTGTGGTACAACAACTAGTATCCATAATAGTCGTTATACATGGAATCCATATCGGACTCATGGTACTTTGCCATAACAGGGAGTCGATACCTGTATCACTTCCTCATAACGTAGTCGGATGGTACACCTCCATAAGATTGACATCTTTATGAGGTTAGATCAGAAACCCATACCTAGGTTGTTTTCTGACTCTATCCGATCTACTAGTTTCTTGTGTATTTGAAGATTAATGGTATAGTTTCATCATAGATGAACTGTTTGTGTTCCATTACGGACTTCGTGCCTAGAACAGTATCACTCCGATTTTCATCGAGTATCACTATCCTCCCACTTACCACTGCATATCGGTATTCCTCTCAGGAAAACCGCATGGTGAGCAACAATTACATTGTTCTCATGTGGGATTTATAAGTACTATATTTAAGGTTTCCCTTAGGATAACTTATATTGGCACTTATCCAATTTGGGTCCTTAGTTTGGTATCATTCAAACGCTATGCCTCGCATACCCAAATTATCAGGAATGAGAAACCTCGTTTCTTCCCTGTTCATATCCTATATGATATCTGTCAAACAGATTTATATGGAACCTTATTCTAAATAAGTTTTGCACTGTTAATACATATCCTGTTTGAAGGAAATTGTAGCTCAGAGCGACTCGTGATAAACCTTATGATGTCCAACAAAAATTCGGTTTTAGTTCAGACACACCGTCTAACTGACGTGTCTCGGGAGGAGTCCTCACATGAAAGAACACCGTACTCTTTCATTTATATATGAAACTTACTGCTTAAGTATTTTCCATTTCGGTCTTACCGTGGCGGAATAACACTATAGCCGATCCGTTTGTTTTCTTCGTGTCGAAACTTCAAAAGTTTCCGATCTGTGTTCTTCAAAAGAAACATAACCACAACGTGATGCTACATCCGTTAAGGTCACGAAATATTCATGTTCACATCTAGCCTAGCTAGATATGGGCCCACTTAATTCACCATGAATAGGGCTAACAGATCGGTGGCCCTGATACTATTACCAAGTAAATAGTATTTTAGGTATTTAACCTAATAAACTAGATTCGTATACCTTATTTGAATAGTCAAATCAGTCCTAGTACCCACTCTTAAAAGGTGTGGATATACAAGTCTTGTTTAATTGTGTCATAGACAACAATGCCACAAATAAGTCTCCATTGATCAAATCAATTTAAGCTATTTATTTGTCATTTTATATGTTTGAGATTTTATTATATTCAAAATATAAATTCTGTTATTTACATCCAATGTATTTATCTCAGTATCATCTTATATAATGAAACACTTTAGTGTTCTAGAATATAAAGGTTTTATCCGAATCGGATTAAACACTGATATAGAGATAATGTCTCTAGTCAAACTAGTTACATTATAACATTTCCTAATTTAAGTACATACCCAAAGGGTAGTTCCTAAACTTAGGTATCTACGGTCGAAACAGCGACTTTCGTCCCGTTTCCAATTCGCAGAGAAATCTCGGCTTGAAGCCAGTATCCAGCTCAAAGCGGATTCTGAACGTCAATACATATATATATTATGTACCACACTAAGTATTCAAAATCCAATTTCAATACTAGTAGTAAACATAACTTTGACAAATATTTTTAAAGTTAGAGCCTCGCCCTATCTTTAATTCCTTCGTGTCTTCCATATCCAAATGGTAGTCACTTTGGGATATGTCAATTATCTTTTCAATATTTCATAAACCTTTGGCCAAGCCTTGGGTTTTAGAATATCGAAATGATATGCACCTTGTGCTACATGCCCAATTGCAAACTTTGACTTTTCTCCACTAGAATAGTCAATTAATTGCAACTTTAATACTTTTAAATCTAAAGATAGATTTATTATAAGTATATTAATTAAGCACTAAAGTCATCATCACATAAATCTTCCAAAGACTTTATGCTCTACTATTTGCTTAATTATGGGCTTAGTCATAATAAGTTATTTTATCAAATAAATTAACCTATTATTTGTTCCCAATATGAAAATTAAATCATTTAAAGCATTTAATCCAATGATTATATTTTTTCAACTTTTCAATTCTTTCTTGATTTAATAGTCCAACTATTTAATCAATTTAATAAGGTACTATTTATTATAATGATTACAATAATCCAATTATTTAATCAACTATAATTTTAATATTGATTACTATAATCTAATTATAAAATCAACTATCATTTTAATTCAATTATATTGATTACTATAATCCAATTATAAAATCAACTATATATTGAATGAGTTTGTATATAGTCCAACTATATATGTATTTAAAACAACATAAAATATTAGTCCAACTAATACTTTTGATTAATATGACGAGTAAAATATAGATGAGCGCGTTTAGCGAGTATTCGAACGAATGTTGCAAATTCAATACTTGCCTCCCACTATTTTTCGTCGAGCCTCTAACCCTCTGTCGAGTACTCGGGAAACCGTGTTTCCTAGTGGGCTAGGATCCCGTTAAATATCACACAATCTTGACTTTGGCCAACAAATTGTATGATAATTAACTAGGTAGATCTCTAAGATCAATTGGATCTAATCCAACTCCTAGATCCAGTAGGTGGACATCCAAGTCCTAAACATATATCTTATATATGCCTATATATCCAATATATACCCTAACATTTTTCCTCTGAATCAACTAGGCCTTGGCTTTGGCACAACAAACCTAGTGATCCCAGTCAAGCGCGGACCCATTGACATGGAAGCTTCGTAATCAATGTCAATGGACAAGAAGTGGTATTGACTTTGGCCAACAAACCACAACTTGGACACGACACCGATATGGAACAAAGCCTCGTGATTAAAACACATCTTCGAAGGACAAGGGCTTGACTTTGGCCAACAACCCCTGCCAATCTAGGATCTTGAGTAAGAATCACTCAATGGAAGGAAAAAACGCATGATATTTGATGAGGGCTTTTTCGCGTGCAAATTGGCTACCAATTTAATTATCTTCGTTAAGGTCTCATCTTCATACACCCTTAAACATGCATTCTAAATACATAATAAAGCGAGTATGAAAATAAATAATAATGATATGCGGATGGATACTTAACACATTGATCCTAGATCAAATCTCTCCCTTTCTCACTCAAGCTAGCACTAGTATTACTTCTACCCGTTACACTACACTTCTAAAGAAACCTCATATACATAGAGGGGAATATGTGAGAAGAGAATACAAAGAGAATAGAGGTGATAAGGCTGGACACGCAGGTCCAATTTAATAAATCGAATTTATTACAACAATTTCTAAAATTGCCCACCCGACTAATATCCATCCGATATACATTATTCATTCAACACAACCACGTATTCACACACATAAGCATGCTATCAATCAATCTAATCAAATTAATTAATCTGATAATTAAGTGATCATCCAATGTTCAAACAACGATTTGATTTTGTTCGAGTCAAACTCGTTTTTGCGAATAAGTACTTAAAGTACGAATTCATGAATTAAATTAAACTACATCATTAAATCTAATTTAACATGTATTTAATACTAATTACTATTCAATTCCAAATTAAATATTACACTTTTATTTAATAAACCTTTTACGATTTAAATTCCAAATCTAATCGTAACGCGTCTCAAAGACCGATTAACGTCCAACGTCAATTCAATTAAAGTCCAATGGGCTTTTGATTGATTTCTTAAGGCGTGGACTTTTGGTCAACTCGGGTCAAACCGATAACCAAAGTCCAATCCGGGATTTACCCCATAAGCCCATAAATCAATCTTGGCCCATTAGGCCCAATTGAACTTTAAAGGTTCATTAAGTCGCATTTGGGCTTTATGGTCAAGGTTTTGGGCCCAATTGGATCCAATCCATTTGGCCTAAACCAAACTTGATAAATCAAGCCCAATAGGCCCAATTACAACAATTCAAGCCCAAATCCAATTTAAGCCTAAATAATTAAATTACACTAATCCAATTACGCAATTCAATTACCTAAAGTGCATTATATGATTAATCGACTAAATCAATATTTCCGAAGCACCAAATTAGTCCAATTAATCATGCTTAATTCATTATCATATGTCCAACACACAAATTGAAAATCAAACCCATAAACATGCTTCAATGCTCTCGGCCAAGGAAGGTTATTTTGTCCGATTTGAATTTAATCCGATTAATTACACAATGACAACGTATTAACTTCCCGAATGATTTCATACACATCCAATGTTCAAAAATCAAAATTACCAAGACATTCAATAGGGCTATACATTCGGCCAAGGTGAAGGAAATTGGGGATTTTTGTTCAATTCAAAATTCAATCCAATTGACTTCAAATTAACATCATCCTATCATTATAACTCATCCAATGAATTAAAATGAAAAATTCCAAGAACTCCAAGACTCCTAACATTCGGCCAACATGATAAATGGGGGGAAAATTATTCCAAATCAATTTTCAATAAATTGGTCCAACCAAAATGCAATCAAACATGTTATAAGCATACTTAAACAATCAATTTATTCAAATCATGCTCAACAAACATTTACCCAAATTTTAAGCCCTAAAATTTTTCATGCTTGCAACATTAGCTCTTGATGCCATTGTTGGTAATTTCTAAGGTCCCAAGATCAAATCAAGACATGAAAACATGCGTGAATACACCAATGAAGATAGCGGAATACTTACATTGATCGGTTATGTCGATTTGAAGACGAATCATGCCCAAAAACGCACTGCCTTGGTAAGCTTACTGCAACCAGTCCATGCTCACTGTCTTGGCAGTTTCGGGTCTCAAAACGAAGCTCCAAACTCCATCGGACGAGTCCCGCCTCATGGTCGAACCTCCCTACCACCTTCGCAAGACTTGAAAGTGTGCTAGCACTTGATTTCTCACCATGAGAAACCACTCTTGCTTCCCTTATTCACGCCCAACTGGTTCAAAACCAGTGAAGAATGGCCCCATTGCGTGAGAGGAAGAGGAGAATTGAGAGAGATAAAATTGTGTATTAAGTTATTAAAATGATTTACCAAAAATCAATTATATTTATGCCATAATTTTCATTAAATTAATAATAAAATTATGACACATAACATGCAATGGCTTAGAGTGTCAAACACTCAAACTCCATGCAAGGACATTGAGTGCAATGTACACAATCTACATGCAAAGCATTAGAATGACATGTGTCATGTGGGCCCCACACGTTTCCAAATGAAAGTGGGCCCACGTGCACTCACGCGTTCGGGTTCGATATTTCCGAAATACCGAGCTTACGTCGCGACGTTAATTCAATCGAATTTAAATAAATAATTGCGCCTGGCGAAATTATTATTTACGTCGCTAACGAATTAATTCTAAATTAACTCGTTTGCCCGAATTAAAATCCGATTTTAATTCCGCGTCGAAATCTAATTTCGTCTCTATTATATCGAATATATTAATACATCGATTAATTCCGAATTAATCGTTCTCTCTCTTTAGACGACATTTTATCCCAGATAAAATATCTCCGTTATTAATCCTAGATTAATTTTCTCTCTCTTCTGTATAATCCCAGATTATTCAAGAGTGCGAGTTGTGCGTCATCGGTGGATTATCGGGAAGCGACCCATGAGATCCCCGGATAATCTGGCAGTAAATACGGTCGTCGGAGTATCCGAATCACGTACGTACCAAGTACTACGTTCTACCGATTTACGAGACAAGGTCGACTCCTAGCAAAGCACCAAGTCTACCTAATTCTCCGGACATATCCATTAAAGAATATTAAGATCTGTATCAAGCGTAGTATACTAATGTATTGTGCATATCGGCCCAGTATCGGATAATCACGTGCTAGGGCTGGGGCTGGATAAGTGTCTGCCCCGTCCGAAACACATATCGGATGTCTGGTAACTAGTCTCTCTAATCGGATATTCATGACCTGGTCATAATATCACGATTGGATGCGCATCACTTTAAGAGCACTAATACCGTATCCTGCGTGACATCATCTCCATTATGACTGGAGTGACATCCGTCTTGACATCACATCCAATACACTACGATTCTCAATATACCCGGCATTGGCGTACACAGAACCGGTTACAGTCCTAGACGACCTCAACTAAAGTATATCGATTGTCGTAAGCATTAGCGATGTAAGTCTCAGGTTAAGACTATACACACCTACCTTGATTTCGGCCTCCCATAGACACATATTCATAATACCAATGGGATTCCGAGGGGTCTATCCAGAGCGAAGCTGTTTCCCGTACCATCGGTGAGTGTGAAACACGACCTCCTATCGCACTTGCATAAGTATCCAACACTTATATATATGAGAACTATGCCGTTGTGCCCTCACAACGCACACAAGTGCAATACTAGCCTATTCCGCATTATCGATGTCCAGTCTCGATAATACTACGGCTAGGGATATTTAATGATTAATCCTTCGTGGACTGATACTGTCTCATATCATCTCAATCCAGGAACTAATCATAGGGACCTCTCTTCATTTATATATCTATGGTGATCTAATCACACATGATGAGAGTGCAATTTCTTATTACATAGTTATTTGCTACAACAACACAATGATCTGTTCAAATAGTGACGCTATGGGTCATATTATCCAACAATCTCCCACTTGGCACATAGCCAGTCACTCGAGTGTCTAACACCCGAACTATGTACAATTCGCTCAAATTGCTGAGAAAAGGTTTTCGTAATATATTATTCCTAACTTAAAATATTGTATTCCTAAACAAGCCAATCAAATATTCAACCTTCCTATCTAGCCAAGATTTGTCCCCCCCTCAATCTTTGACTTCCTTAACCAAACCAAATCAAATCCCTCTTTAATTAGCCAAATCCCTTTCCTTGTCAAGCCCAACCCTTTGCCTATAAAAAGAACCCTTCACCAACCTTCTCAACCCTAGTCCCTAGTCCCTAGCTCATAGACAACACACAGAAAAATTCAGGAAGAACACACCCAAAAACAGGAAGCAAAAGATAAAGAGGAAACGGCAGCGAAACCCAAGGAGGACACGTAGCAAAAGACGGAGAACGACGACTCAAAACAGTAAGACAACGAACGAGAACAGTGTGAACCAGTGAACCGGGAGAGTTGCGGAGCATCCACCCTTCCGACGATCGTGTACCGTACATCCGAGAGGTGATTTAAAAGGTTAGACCTGAGGGTACCTTTTTATTAGTTTACATTATTTTTTTTTATTATTGAATTCTTTTAGCATGAGAGTCGTTTATGGATGCATGTTGTGGCTTGAATGAAATGGAAGAGTGTCGTCTCTTGTGGTATATAGGATGGAAACCCATACGTAAATTCCGTAGCCGAATCCGAATGGACGGTAGTGCGGTCTGTACTTGGGATACAACTCCACGTACCCAAAAGGCCACCTTTACGGCAGTACTTCGCCGCGCCCCTTTATTTTGTTGTTTATGTATTGCGTCCCATTTCATGCATCAGGTCTGTTCCCGTTCGAACACGTTTACGAACGCAACTCGAACGCGCATGCATTTTTGCCTTATCATGCATCAGGTCTCATTTCCGTTCGAACGCGTTCACGAACGCCATACGAACGTGAGCATTCTGTTTCATTTCCGTTCGAACGCGTTATCAAACGCCATACGAACGCGAGCATTCTGTTTCATTTCCGTTCGAACGCGTTTACGAACGCTACTCGAACGCGAGCATTCTGTTTCATTTCCGTTCGAACGCGTTTACGAACGCTACAAGAACGTGAACACACTGAACTGAGATATCTTCATCACATGCCATGTATAATTGTTTCTTAGGTGATTTTGTATGGAACCACACATAGTCATTCTTATCTTTGTGCACATAATAATGAAAAGCATGTTTATTCCATTGGTTGCGTCGTTTGCCTTGGTCTTGATTTAACGCATTACGATTCATATGCCTATGCCATGATGACTTTGGAGTATTATTTCTTGTGATATATCGGATGGAAACCCAGACATAAATTCCGTAGCCGATTCCGAATGGACGGTAATGCGGTCTGTACTTGGGATACAATTCCACGTATCACTTGGAAGAGTGCTCACATGTATGCTTGTGCGGATATTATGTATGCTTGTGTTTTCATGAATATGATATGCTGAATGAAGTCGTATGTTCATTGTTACTTTGAGGTATTTTGTTAGACATGTGTTATTAGATATGAGATATATGCGAAATGTATGTATGAGTGTTATTTTGTACCCATGAATATAGAAGCATGATATTCTTAGGAATAAGTGTTACTTAAGCCTGATTAAATTATTATGTAAATCCTTTCATTACAAATGGCATAAGTAAGGGACCATTCCGAACACAACGGTTTGAGGTCTTCCCTTGCGAGGGGTGAGTGCGGCCTTAAATCTCATTTTCCCGGTTCACACCGGGTGGCGACTCCATTATTCTCCGGTTTAGTCCCCCGTGACTATTCCGTACTCCCGACCGGGCCGCGAGCCCGGGACAGCATGCGTCGCCCTAGATTTCCTGTGTTCCCACAGTCTGGCGACTCCACTGGGGATAGAGAATCGGCCTCGAAATATTGTCTTGTGATGTTTGGATTTATGTTTTAATTGACCGTGTCTATAGTGGATAAAGTGAGGGTTTAATCAAATGCATTTTAAGGCTAGGTAATGGTTTGGTGTCTTCCTTCATTCACTACCTTTCTTGAAGGAAAAGCTGTGAAGGCACCTAGATAGCCATCTACTTGTAGCCTATTGTGATGGACTAATTTGGAGGACTCGTTGTTTATTCCTGACACCAAGCGATAAAAGCCTAAGAGGCTTGGGTATTTAAGTGAGCCTCGCTCCACCTTCCCTCTGGGGAATCTACAACGGGAAATCCATTTGACAGTCCGTCACACACCATAGCTCATTGGCACGTACCTTAGTGTATAAAAAAGGGTGCGCTCACTTGGTTTCTCGAACCCTTGAGTGGGGAGACCTAGTTGTGGGTCATCCTTCGCCTGTGAGAGCCTTTGTCTATACTCTTACTAACCCACCCATAGACCGGGTTGGCTAAAGTAACAATTATTTCCTTGAGTATGTGCTTGTGGACCATCCTCATTTGGATGCAGTTGGACTATTGTCAGAAATGCGGGCTTGCTGGGCCATTTAAACTGGGGCAAGTTCGCACCTCATGACTATTAGGCCAAAAGCTTCTAAAATGTCGATGGGCCATTGTGTAGAAATTATTATGTCATGTTTGCATTATCTTCTATGCTTGTGTTTGGGAACATCGTTGTTTGGATCCATTTGGACCATTTATCATGGGATATGGGCTTGTTGGGCCATTTAAACCGGGACAAGAACGTATTTCATGACTATTGGGCCAAAAGCTTCTAAGTGATTGATGGGCCACTTTGTGATTGTGTTCGGAACGTTACCATTTGGGTTAGTCGGGCACCTTGTCATGAGATGTGAACTCATTGGGCCATTTAAACTGGGATGGGTTCACTCCTATGACAATTAGCCCGAAGGATTCTAAAATGATAACGGGCCGATTTGCTTGAGAGTTATAATTGATTTAATATGTTATATATGTTATATACACCTCATGCACCCCATGCATACATACATCATGTTAACCCTTGTGTTCTGAAAGCCATCATAGATTCCCGTTGGGTTAGGGAAAAGGGAAGACTCACCAAAATACTGAGAACAGACATGAGTGAATCAGATATTGAGGTATCCCGTATTGATCAGTTGGAAAACAGTCTCGCCAAGGTCACCGAACAGTTGCAAGCCATGACCACTGCCATGGAAAATAAGGTTGTGCCCCGTGCTGGGGGAAATTCTGAGAATGTGAGGCGCGGGGAGCCTCCGAATGGGTTGGGGGATGATATCCCCACTTCTGATGATGACATAGCAGGGTATGCAACAGGCAAAGTGATTGGGTCTCAGGCAGAATTTCAGAAGCTTCGGGATCAGGTTGAAACAGTTACCCGCAAAATGAGGGGTAAACATGAAGAGTTGTTAGATTATGAGGCAATGACCTTCGGAGAACAGCTCCCAACTCAGTTTAAAATGCCGGACATGGCCAAGTTTAATGGGAACGGAGACCCGAGGGTCCATCTGCAGCAATATGTCTCAGTCATGAGTTCAATGGGCCTATCACAGCGCCAAGTCCAAAAGATGTTTGGGATGTCACTCGGGGGGGCACCTGTGGTTTGGTATCATATCCTTGAGAAGAAGGTTAAGGAAGATTGGAAGGAACTAGCTGATGCTTTTCTGAAGCAGTATGTTACAGACTTGGAAATTGACTTGTCACTCCGTGATTTGGAGAACACTAAGCAGAAGCCGGAAGAAAGCTTCAATGAGTATGTGGATCGCTGGAGAAGCCAGCTTTTGAAAATGCAGACTCGGCCCTCAGAGAAGGACCAAATCTAAATGATCATCAAGGGCACCAAGTCCTCTATTTATAGTAAGCTGAGGAGGATGACTTCAATGATTTCTGATTTTCGACAGTTGAGGGAAACTGTCATGGATATTGAGGAAGAAGAGGCTGAAAACAGAAAGTCCTATGGCCAGAATAGGCGGACTCTTGGGGGGTATTCTGAAACTAAGCCCGCTACTGTCGAGGTTGCTGCCATCAGGAACCGGCAATTCTCCGACCTTGGTAGACATTTGTCGAAGGTATTTGAAAAGTTACAGGGACAAGGAATCTTGAAACCCTTAGAAGGCAAGCCACTTCCGCACCCCCACCACCACACATAAATGTGAACCTTTATTGTCACTTCCACCAGCTACATGGCCATGACACCGACAACTGCACCCGCCTCAGGCATGAAATTCAAGATCTTATAGATTCCCATAAAATACCCAACCCATGAAAAGAAACCCTCAACCACCAAGCTTCTCACATGGATGACAGTGAAGAACCATAGGCCGAGGAAGAAGGCAGTGCTGCGGATGATGGAGATGTTCCTCCTAGTCTATTTGATCCAGTTTTTTAATGGCATTGATTTTGTTACTTTTTCGAACTCTTTTCCTCAACAATAATAAAGACGTTCATTTCGCTGAAGCTCTTCTGCAATATGAGTATATTTGAGAAAAGTATTCAACCTTGGTACTATGGAATCCAGTGATGAACACGGGGAACCTTCGAAATAAGCAAACAGAAAAGATAAGATAGACATTCAGAAATTGGGAAATATAGCCAGTGAAGATATTAGACTTGGAATGGAATTAGTTCACCGAGCCGATCAACGTAGACAGATTGAAGAGATAGCTTGTCTGAGGAAGAGAAGGCTAAGCAGTCACCAGGAGAATTGACAGAAGACCTAACCCGACGGGATAGGAAACCCAATCATGCATGCATGCATACACATAACATATTCGCATCCTTTTTGTGTTTGTTCTGTTTTGTAATAACAGGTTTCAAAGGAGAAAAAGAGAAAGCGTCAAATACAAGCCAACCAGAAGCAGTAACCGTACAATATCAGCAGTTTTCGAGAATGAATCGCAGAGGGTCGAGGCCCGAATCAGTATCAATTTTGGGGATAAGTCCCAGGGTCAAGGCCCACATCACTATCAGTTTTGAGGATGAGTCCCAGGGCCGAGGCCCACACCAGTATCAGTTTGGGATGAATCCCGAGGGCCGAGGCCCACATCAGTATCAGTGGGATGAATCCCGAGGGTCGAGGCCCACATCAGCATCAGTCTGGGGGCGAGGCCCATGTCAGTAGCAGTTGGGGCCGAGGCCCACTTCAGCAATCAGTTTTGGGGATAAGTCCCAGGGTCGAGGCCCACATCAAACACAGTTTGGGATGAATCCTGAGGGTCGAGGCCCACATCAGCATCAATCTGGGGGCGAGGCCCATGTCAGTAGCAGTTGGGGCCGAGGCCCACTTCAGCAATCAGTTTTGGGGATGAGTCCCAGGGTCGAGGCCTACATCAAACACAGTTTGGGAATGAGTCCCAGGGTCGAGGCCCACATTACATCAGTATCAGCATTGCCGGGTACGGCATTCTGGGGGCGAGGCCCATATTACATCAGATCAGTTCTGCCGAGAATGGCACTCCGAGAATGGAGATATAGTCCGAGAATGGACAGTTCGAGAATGAACAAGCCGGGAATGGCACTCCAAGAATGGAAATACAGTTCAGGAATGAACAAGCCGGGAATGGCACTCCAAGAAATGGAAGCACGGTTCGGGAATGGACACCTCACAGTAACGGTTCGGGAATGGACCACCTTACAGTAACAGTTCGAGAATGGACACCTCACAGTAACGGTTCGGGAATGGACCACCTCACGATAACAGTTCGGGAATGAACACCTCACAGTAACAGTTCGGGAATGGACATCTCACAGTAACGGTTCGGGAATGGACCACCTCACAGTAACGATTCGGGAATGAACCATCTTACAGTAACGGTTCAGGAATGGACCACCTTACGGCAACAGTTCGGGAATGGACCACATCACAACACGGTTCGGGAATGAACCATGGGTCACAACACCTCACCACCCAAATCAACTCAACACATGGTAAGTCAAGTGGCAGCTGGCGAGCCAGGTAAGTAGAAATGCATTGCATAACTTTGATAGGATTGTCACTGTTGCACATTACACAAGTCCCATCAAAGTGGGGCCGACTGTAGGCACTGTATTTTTACACATAAGTCCCTATGATGAGTCTCATTTTGGAGACACTACCTTTTAAGTCACGGAGGTCACGGGAAACGGACATCGGAAGGGGAAATTCAGAATAAACAAGGTTCACTGTTTTCGTTAGTGCTGCGTTCGTGTTTACGTTCGAACGTCAAACGGATTGCGGGCGTTCATGCCGCGTTCGAGGAAGCATTCGAACGGTGTCGGTAATTCTGGTTTTGCTGCTAGCCTCACATCCAGCCCAATTAGCCCCCCAAAGCCCATAAAACACATCCCAATTTAAATAAATAAATATTAATTAAAACATTAACTAAATAAGATAATAATTAAATTAATTAAATAATTAAATAAAACATATACCAAACATAAAATAAACAATTACCAACTTAAACTAAAATCATGCCCAATTTAGACAAATCACATACTAAATCAAAAATATAATCATACCAAGTTAAAATCAATCAACCAATATATTATTCCTAACTTAAAATATTGTATTCCTAAACCAAGCCAATCAAATATTCAACCTTCCCTATCTAGCCAAGATTTGTCCCCCCCTCAATCTTTGACTTCCCTTAACCAAACCAAATCAAATCCCTCTTTAATTAGCCAAATCCTTTTCCTTGTCAAGCCCAACCCTTTGCCTATAAAAAGAACCCTTCACCAACCTTCTCAACCCTAGTCCCTAGTCCCTAGCTCATAGACAACACACAGAAAAATTACAGGAAGAACACACCCAAAAACAGGAAGCAAAAGATAAAGAGGAAACGGCAGCGAAACCACAAGGAAACAGTAGCAAAAGACGGAAAACGACGACTCAAAACAGTAAGACAACGAACGAGAACAGTGAACCAGTGAACCAGGAGAGTTGCGGAGCATCCACCCTTCCGACGATCGTGTACCATACATCCGAGAGGTGATTTAAAAGGTTAGACCTGAGGGTACCTTTTTATTAGTTTATATTCGTTTTTTTTTTTATTATTGAATTCTATTAGCATGAGAGTCGTTTATGGATTCATGTTGTGGCTTGAATGAAATGGAAGAGTGTCGTCTCTTGTGGTATATAGGATGGAAACCCAGACGTAAATTCCGTAGCCAAATCCGAATGGACGGTAGTGCGATCTGTACTTGGGATACAACTCCACGTACCACTTGAGTAAACGACACATTCTCTTGTTTTGTGTTGCTTTTATTTATTTATTTTTCGTCACTTAAATTCTGCATGTTGCTTATTTATGCATGACTCAATCGAGCGCATGGGCTTAGTAAGTGGAATGAAAGATCCCCTATGGGGAGGGGTTAAAGCCCTTTACCACGATGCTTTGCCGCGCCGGTTGATGTGTGTTCGGTTGGATGCAAGACACGTTCAATCGGACATACTTAGAATAATATGATTGCCTTTATGTTTGTATGCATGATGTGATGTGACGCGCATGGGCTTAGTATGTTGGTCTAAAGGTCTTCTCTTTGAGAGATCAAGAGCCCCAAAAGGCCACCTTTACGGCAGTACTTCGCCGCGCCCCTTTATTTTGTTGTTTATGTATTGCGTCCCATTTCATGCATCAGGTCTGTTCCCATTCGAACACGTTTACGAACGCAACTCGAACGCGCATGCATTTTTTCCTTATCATGCATCAGGTCTCATTTCCGTTCGAACGCGTTCACGAACGCCATACGAACGTGAGCATTCTGTTTCATTTCCGTTCGAACGCGTTATCAAACGCCATACGAACGCGAGCATTCTGTTTCATTTCCGTTCGAACGCGTTTACGAACGCTACTCAAACGCGAGCATTCTGTTTCATTTCCGTTCGAGCGCGTTTACGAACGCTACACGAACGTGAACACACTGAATTGAGATATCTTCATCACATGCCATGTATAATTGTTTCTTAGGTGATTTTTTATGGAACCACACATAGTCATTCTTATCTTTGTGCACATAATAATGAAAAGCATGTTTATTCCATTGGTTGTGTCGTTTGCCTTGGTCTTGATTTAACGCATTACGATTCATATGCCTATGCCATGATGACTTTGGAGTATTATTTCTTGTGATATATCGGATGGAAACCCAGACATAAATTCCGTAGCCGATTCCGAATGGACGGTAATGCGGTCTGTACTTGGGATACAATTACACGTATCACTTGGAAGAGTGCTCACATGTATGCTTGTGCGAATATTATGTATGCTTGTGTTTTCATGAATATGATATGCTGAATGAAGTCGTATGTTCATTGTTACTTTGAGGTATTTTGTTAGACATGTGTTATTAGATATGAGATATATGCGAAATGTATGTATGAGTGTTATTTTGTACCCATGAATATAGAAGCATGATATTCTTAGGAATAAGTGTTACTTAAGCCTGATTAAATTATTATGTAAATCCTTTCATTACAAATGGCATAAGTAAGGGACCATTCCGAACCCAACGGTTTGAGGTCTTCCCTTGCGAGGGGTGAGTGCGGCCTTAAATCTCATTTTCCCGGTTCACACCGGGTGGCGACTCCATTATTCTCCGGTTTAGTCCCCCGTGGCTACTCCGTACTCCGACCGGGCCGCGAGCCCGGGACAGCATGCGTCGCCCCAGATTTCCTGTGTTCCCACACTAGGCGATCTTCATTACATCCAAGCACTCTAGAAGCAACAGCTTGTGTGGATGATTGGACTCGAGCTGATCTGAGACAACAAGAAGATGCCCCCGATGATTTTGAAGAATTGTTCGATAATGCATCTGCAAGTGCAACAACAAGTGCAAGCGGAACCGGAGCCGAATGATCAACTGATAATGATGATTGATAATTGTAAAATTGTAATTTACAAAGGGGATATGTCTTAAAATTATAATGGAACTACGTGAGCTTTGATTCCTCTCACCCTTGGAGGATTGACCGGCGTAAACACACACGTATAACGCAAGCGTACGTATCGTTCAAGTAGTATAAAAAAATATCGATCCCACGAGGACTTAATACCTAAGCTATTAATTTTATGAGGTCAAATGATTACTAGTATCTAACAGGTTGTTTGATTGATTTGAAATGGCGACGATTCTAAATTTAAAGACAAGTAAATAAAATTGTTCGAAAGTAAGTTTTAAGAAAATTCAATATTAAAAACTATCTAGGGTTGTGAATCTTTTCAATATTATTTAAAGATGAAGTGGTTATCCTATAGTTGGGTAATATATTGATTTATTAACCTAGAACACTAAATTAAGTGAAAGCCTCTTCTGATGGTCAATTACAAATACCTAGTATAATCCAATTGAACCATATGTCTATGTCAACCAAATTACCTAGATTCATTAAGATTAAGTTCCAATTAAGGCTACCCATGCCCGACAGGTATATTCCTATCCTGTAAGGAAATCTATTAAAAGAGTTATCTATCCTCAAGGAAAATCGTGGGCTATTGAGTCTAAGGTCTTAAACTTAAAATCTCTATGTCTAGTTCATTTTAAGTTTACCTAATCAATTTTATTAATGGCCAGTTAATAAAAAACATTAAGATTAAGACTCAATAAATAAATCTTTATATTACCCAAACTATAATCTAACTCTTATAAACCAGTGATATTGAAATTCATCACAACCCTAGATAACTAACTTAGTTATGACACATGGCTAGGGCTAGTAAAAACTTAAAAGTAAAAGCCATAAAGTAAAAATGCGAAATAGTAAATGCGGTAAAGTAAATACTGAAAAGTAAATAACAATAAAATAAAATGCTAAGGTAAAATGAATTACTTTTACTATTTACTATTTTAGATATCTCCCATAAAATAATATATAAACTTGTGATAATATTACCAACCAGCCATATAGGCGGTAACCTGATTAATTCAAATTAAGTCCGACCAGCCATAAAGGCGGTATGATTTGTCCATGAACCTGCCATATAGGCGGTAAGAAAATTTAATTATCAACCAGCCATATAGGCGGTATCCTGGATTAGTCAGGTTTAAACCAATTTAAATTTAATAGTCAACCGACCAATATGGCGGTATCCGTATTAAGTCAAATTTTAAATAGTAAATATATTATATTTAAGGGATATTAATCTAAATAGTAACAGTAAAAAGAATTACCTTTCACCTTAGCAAGGAGAAGTTACCTCATCATGGTTGAATAGTAAAACTGAAACAGTAAAAACAAGATAAATTACTATTACGTTAGCAAGATCCGGCGCACGTTAGCAAGTCCAACCTATCAGATTTTGACACGTGGCAGACGGCGCATGTTAGCACATTCGGCGCATCCTGGGCGTCGCGACGCGCAAGGCTTCAGCGTCGCGACGCTGAAATGACGATTTTGCCCTTTTTGTCCAATTTTCACTGTTTTGCCCCAAATCACCTCCAGAATGTCCTGAAACTTTATTTATCTACAAAATAACACAAAACACATCAAAATATTCACAAGACTCAAGAAACTATACAAAATATTAGGATAAATGAGTGGGAAATAGTGATATAAATACCACTCATCACACCCCCAAACCTAACATTTTGCTAGTCCTCGAGCAAAACATTAAATAAAATAACATAATTAAAATTTAACTAAGCCACTTTCGTAAGGATCACGGTTGCATTTAGCGCATGCAACAAGCCTTTAAACCCCTAGGTGTCCCTAGTGGACGAGTTGTAGTCTCGTGAGGGCTTACAGCAATGATACCCACAAACATTTTTACAAAAGTAAAAAGTTAGTTAAAACTAATGCACACAAAAGCAAAAAGACAAGAGAAAATAGAAGTTAGTGACTAATCAGGTGAAACTTCTACTCCAAGTTATTAGTTGTTTTGTTTCTTTTTAAATTATCGAATAAGTAAATTCTCCGATTATTTTACCATTCTCCATATACACAGCCAACAAAATATTAATCAACTCATTTTTGCCCACAACAGTCATAAGTGCAGTTGATAAGAGAATAATATTTTTGTCCTAAAGTTCTATCAGATTTCACACCTTTTTGTACCAATGGAATAATTTTTCTGATTTTTTTGATTTTTTTTTTCACTATTTTTTTTATTTATATACAATACATTCCGTCTATGTAGCGAGTGTTGGGTCGGTGACTCCCAAACCAGTTGGCTTTAGGGCACCAGGTGTTAAGACACCCCTACGAACTTAATTACTCAGACTTCAGATATATATATATATTTTTGCAGCATCTTCGATCCATGTAACGAGCTTTGGGCCAGTGACTCCCAAACCAGTTGACTTTAGGGCACTAGGTGTTAAAACACCCTTACAGACTTAATAACTCGGATCTCAGACTTTTTTTTTTTTTTCTTACGCCATCACTTTTTGAGATGCTTCCTCCAATTAAACTAGAGCACTGAATATTACAAACTTTTCAATTACCGCTCATGTCTGTATGTTACTATGCATATTGATAATACCTGCCAACTGAGCATATGAACGTCCATTTTAGTCAGTATTATGGAGAATTTACAAATTAAATAATTTAAAATGAAATAAACAAAAGTTAACTTGTTTCGAAAATGGTTTGAGATACGTATCAGGAGTGGAAACTTCTTACTCAGCTATCTCTTACCAATTTCACCTTTTTAGTCAAAACACAAAAACGCAAAATATTTTTGTAATTTTTGAAAAATTTTCAAAATTTTTTTTTTTTCGAAAAATTTTGGACTAAAAATAAAAATAACACACAAACTAAAAACAAGGTACTGATCAACTAATTCCCTCCCCCAAACCTAAATGAGACATTGTCCCCAATGTCTTAAACAGTAAAAGGAGAGTTACGAAGGTCGTACCTGGTTAGCTGAAATCTACAGGAAATTAAAGGTTAAGATCCAGATTAATCCTACGCCTCTTACCACGATCGTCCTCAGACCAATTTATCTTTGAAAGAATAGGATCAACTCGTGGTTCATAGGCTATGAGTTGGTCTATTAGATCCGAGCAGTTCTGGCAGTAAAGAGGAGTTCTTTTAAAGGTTTCGACACGAACCCATTTCTCCGAGCATCATCAAGAAACACACAAAGAAAATCATAAAATCCATCAACGTTGAGCAGTCCAATTGGTTTCTGGTGTATGTTCAGGTTCGCCCAAGATAACATAATAAAAATTTCCTCCAATGTACCCAAGCCACCTGGCAAAGCAATAAAAGCATCAGCACGGTTAATCATTTTCACTAGTCGTTCAGACATACCTGGCACAATCAGTTCCTCTCCGTTTGATGGTTCAATAAGATTTGCCTCTGCCAATGGTTTTGGGATGATTCCCAAAACGTGACTGCCTCCTTCCTGTACAGCCTTTGAAACGATCCCCATAAGTCCAAGATTTCCTCCGCCATAAATCAAGTGCATATTCCTCGCAGCTAAGACTCGACCCAATTCATGTGCTGCTTCTATGTATTATGGCTTAGTACCAACACTACTACCGCAGAATACACAGATGTTTTCAACTCGTCTTCTTGAAGTGGCTTCCATTTTTTTTTTATGTATTTCTTTCTCAACTTTGGATGCCTTCAAAAGTACAATGACGAGCTGAATTTATAGTACCTGAAAAGGGTGAGTAAAAATAGCACAAGTATCTTCCAGAGGACGATTAGTAGCGAAATAATATCGTGATTAGTCAAAAAGGGCTGGATCCTGTCGGAGAAAATACAAGAAAACAACAAAACAAATTACAATTATTAGGAAAAGACAAAGAGATATAATATTTACAAGAAAAGTAGCGGCTTGGTTGACGTCTATGCGTCAGGGACAAGCTTCCCATCCAATTTTCTTATAAATTGGCAGACAGGGTCTTTTTGAGTCAGATTCCCGAGACTTAACTGTTGTCTTTCTTTTTGAAATTGTGTATGTAATTTGCGAATGGCTATATGAACATATCCACTGGGATGCGTCTCAAGAGTTGAAGATATTTCATCTACAGACTCCTTACTCAAGCCATCCCTAATGAATTTAATTTTGTCTTCGCGATTATCAGACACCATTCCTAAAGAACGACAACGAGTGTTGCAATTCCATCGTGCACATTTGTAACAAACACTCATTTTCTTAGCTCTACGTTTCTTTGCATAGGTGCTTCTTCCAAAACCAGGCAGATGTGAAATAAAAGAGTCAGAAGACTCACTTGCCAATCGGACCCGTGCTTCAATTACCCAACGAATATCATTAGGAACACCGTGAATTGTTAGTAACCTCATCCGTTCCAAGCGAGCTTTGTAGACTTTCATCAGAGATTTTTGAGGGAGAGAAGGAAATTGCTTGTGAAGATTTGCGAGAGCTTCTTCCATCTTGAAATGACTTAATCTGCAAAAACTAAACACACAAAATTAAATCACACCAAATCACAATATATACACAAATTGCATGGGTTGCCTCCCTGTGAGCATTTGCTGTTCCAACTGCTCCATCTTCTTCTCGTGGTCCACCATCTTCTTCTCGTGGTCCACCGTGACCTGTTGTAGCTTCTCCTTAGTCTGCTTCAGCTCGTCTCGGGTGGTGGCTAGCTCGTCTTTGGTGGTGACTAACTCGTCTCGAAGAGAGGCATTGTCCGAATTAACAGTATTGCGTGCAGATGACGTCGGCTTCTTACGAGTGCCAAGGCCAACGTTGTAAGCTGTCTGATTCTTGAAAACCAATTGCGACAACTGCTCATCTAGTATCGAGTCGGACCCTGTCTCATGAGTTTGCTGTTTGAGTTCCATCATTTCGTTCTGTTTCAAAAAATAAGTTAATATTAGAATTTGAGAAAAAAAATTAACATATATAATATTAATTATTTTATTTTAAAAACTGAAACTTACATAGCAGCGTTCAGCTTCTTCATTTATCCATTTGTTCCTCTCATTGTAATGCGTCACACGGAATAAATCTGGAAATGATTGCACCTCACATGTGCTACTCTGTTATAAACAGAAAATAAATTCAATATTATTCTACATTAGTAAAAATAATGAACTGTTAAATTTTACGTTATGATATATTTACCTCAGAATGTTCGGCACGATGTTGGATAAATGGTTTCGAACCTCCACGGTGGTTAAAACGCAAGTGACTTCGATTTTTCGCATTTGCGTGACATTTATCCTGCATTTACCAACACTGTAAGTACCGAAAACAAAGAAAATTATAAATTTCCGTTTATTTCAAAATTTACCTCGTGTTTTTTGCTAGAGCAAAGCGAATGTCCAGTCTTGTTCCTCTATAAAATCAGGCTTGTGTTGTAGAGCATCTGAAGGTCCATGTTCGTCGAATATTGGTTTCAGGACTTTTGTCCTATAATCTTTATAACTTTTCCTCATGTGGTAGTCATGACATATATTGTTGGACATTCAATTTGGTCAGATCGAAGTCGAACCGCTCCTACATGAAAATTCGAGTTAAAATAAGAATAAAATAAAAATGTTAACTAACAAACAATATCAAAAACTTACAAGTAGCGAAGAGAATAGCTGGTTGATTTTCGTCTCCCACGGTATCTTTCTCCAAGAAACGTAGTTTTGGGGAGCTTCATATCGAGCTGTAGCTCCTATGGCTGTATTAAACGCTGAATTATGTTGTCCGACTTGACTGTGTCCATCATCTGATATCTCTCTCCGGATACGGCTGTGAGCCTTAACGTACTTAGCCAACCCCAGGCCACGGGTGCGTCCTCGACCATTCGCTGTACTGGACTCACTTGTGCTGGCAAAGACTCCACCAGGGCCAGTTGTCCTTGCTGATGTAGATGGAGTCGCGTTAGCCCGTTTGCGATTGCCCGGTGCCATCTGCAAAAACCCGTCGATTTAGCATCATCAAATTCATCCTCATCATCAAATTCAGATTCATCATCAAGATCATCATCGAAGTATCACATCAAAGTATCACATCAAAGTATCATCCTCATCACAAAGTATAACATCATCATATCAATCAAAGTATAACATCATGATCATCAAAGTAGCATCATTATCAAAGTATCATCTTCATCAAACTATCATCATCATCATCATCATCATCAAAGTATAACATCATATATCAATCAAAGTAACATCATGATCATCAAAGTAGCATCATTATCAAAGTATCATCATCATCAACAACCATCATCATCATCAAAGTATCACATCAATGTATCATCCTCATCAAACTATCATCATCATTATCAAAGTATAACATCATCATATCAATCACAGTATAACATCATGATCATCAAAGTAGGATCATTAGAGACCTAATTGAGAAAAGAACATATTTTCACATACGCAAGCCAAATGGAGTTCTAAAGCTTCATAAGTTTTGACAATTAGAGACCTAATTGAGATTGTCCAATTAGAGACCATGGTGTACAATTAGAGAACAAAAACAGAGTTCCTACATTGCTGCTGTTCTGGGCATAACAGCAGTAATGTGCTGCTGTTCTGGGCAGAACAGTAGCAAATTTGCCGCTGTTCTGGGTGCATCTTCGTTAATGTGAAACATTTCTTTTGATGGTTAAATGATATGTGTTTTGCTTAATTGATCGATTGTTTTTCTTAATTAATCGATTGCTTAATTGAGCCTAAAAAATCTGTTGGTGCAGTGTCCATATTAAGCATAATTCTTATCACAACATACACAAGATTCCATATCCCCACCTAAAGCTATGCATTCGAGCTATGCTTCTAATTAACAACATTGGAAGTTTCAATTATAATCATATACAATTCAAGATATACCATATTTCTAAGCATTAATCATCACCCACACCATCAACAAAACACAACATCATTCCCTATCATCAACCAACTGATTCAGCTAATTTAAGGAATTTATAACTTATAGAATTTCTAATCAATTCACAACCAACTCATGTTATAACAACATTGTAAGCCATCATCAATCCTTACTCAAAATCAAAAACTCAACCCTCCAAAACAAACTCTCTATTCGGCCATGTCCTTTAATTAGGGAACATTGGGCAATCATAAAAAATAATGCTTAAACCGTGTCAATTTTCCAGTGAAGCATATATTCAAACCCCATATCCAAACACCCACCACCATCATCATCAAGAAAATGAAATTCAAATCCAATTCATGCCATAACAAAATAAAATTCAAATAACACTTACCTTCAAATTCGATGAATTTGATGAAGAATTGATGAGTAGGAGCCGAGAAAGATGAATTCGACAGTGAGGGGCTTTTTGGTCGTCTGAGCCGAGAATGAAGAAGGCATTGATTTTAGGGATTTAATGGACATTTAGCGTCAAAATTATTTGCTTTTAGCGTCGAATATTTCGACGCTAAAATTTTGGCGGTTTATGAAAAAATTAGGTTTAGTGTTTGGGGAAATTTAATTTTTTGGTTAGCGTCGAAACATATAATATTGACGCTAAAATGATTGACATTTAGCGTCGATTATTATTTCGACGCTAAATGGTATACATTTAGCGTCGACTATTCTTTTTCGAAGCTAAATGATATACTATTAAAAAAATAATAAAGAAAATATATGATAATTATAATTATATATTAAAATTACGACAATCTTTCAACCATATTTAATAATAATTCAAAATAAGAACCATACATTATAATAATAAAAATTATTCATCAATCACATCTTAAAATAAGAACCATACATTATAATAACTTCATTAATCACTATTATCTTCGGTATTTGAGGATTCGTGACTGGAATCGAAGTCATCGTCAGTGTCAAATTCTTCTTCACTTGCTACTTCCACGCTAACTTCAGAATGAGGAATTATCTCAACGTCTGTATTATCTCGTGTTAATGTGATATTTTCAGGAATGGTGACAGTTGGTCCAAAAAATATTTGTTCAGGAACTTCAAAGTTCCCGGAGACTTCTTGTGTTTCATCTGATATGTCAACTCTATCTGTCTCCTGCGTGTCCCAAATGGCCCTATGTTGTAACTTTTCGACCACCATCCATCCAGTTCCTAACTTTGGATCAGATATATATATCACTGAACGTTCTTGGGTACAAAAAATGTATGGATCATTCTTGTACCAAAAACATTGAACATTAATTGACGTTAGATGATTACTAACTTGAATTCTCATCTTTCTGGCATTTGTGTCAAATCACTTACAGTCGAATAACACAATATGTCGTCTGGGTCGGTATATCAACTCAATGACCGATTGCAATACGCCGTAGAAGTCAATAAAATCTGAGCCGTGTTCTCTTTGGACTACAATTCCAGAATTTTGAGTGACATGAGTAACATCTCGCTGTTCGATATGAAATCTCACTCCGTTGACAATGCATCCACTGTACTCATAAGCCTGATTTTGAGGCCCATAAGCCAAAGAAACCAATGAGGATTGCGAGTCCAATTGACCATTTTGCACTTGGTTGTTAATCTAACAATGAGAGAAATATATGTGTTAATATAACAAACTGAAATGTTTAATGTTAGGATAAAAATAAATATAAAATATTTGGCCTTACAGTTGTCTCAAACCATTTAGGAAATTCTTTTTTGTGTGTTCCATCAACATTATGGTCACCACCACATTGTAGCATTGTTAGATGTTGCCTACAATAGCACAATATCACGGTTAATGTATGGCGAAAATACAGTAGTTATGCATCAGAAAAACTTACGTTAAATACGGTTGCACTTCATCACAGTTACTCAATATAAACCAATGTGCACGTTGAACTTCCTGAAGGGTTAGTAATTTGACACCTACTGCTCCAAATGGTCTGCAATTTTGACGGAATACTGTGATATCTTGGTTATTACTTGCATCTCTATCATAGTTTCGTGGCCGACGATTAAAATGAGTTTCAATATTCTGCATGTACATCGAACAAAATGTTATTGCTTCACTTATTACAATAGCTTCAGCTATTGACCCTTCAGGGCGTGCCTTGTTTTTCACATATTGTTTGTAATCTCCCAAAGCTCTGCAGATATGACAACAAGTTTGCATTAATACTAAATTCTATGCACATGAAAAAAGTTAAGAATTTTCTTATATAAAACTGTATATATATATAGTACCTCTCAATGAGATACATCCATCTGTAATGGACAGGACCTCCATTTCTAGCTTCAGCCGGTAAATTCACAGCCAGATGTACCATGACATAAAAAAAAACGGGTGGCAAAATTCGCTCCAGCTTCATAGGATTATCACGATTCCTCGCTCAAGGTCGTCAATAACAGATGTGGTTAATGTCCTCTGACATAATTGTTTAAAGAAGCCACATAGATCAAGTACGACGTCGCATACATTTGGGGGGAGATAAGGTCGAATGCCAACAGGAAGGAGAATCTCGAGAAGGACATGACAATCGTGACTCTTTAATCCCGTTATTGTATCATCTCTGACCCAACGCCCAATATTCGATGCATAATTATCAGGGAATTTAACCATTTTCAGCCAATCACATAATGATTTTCTCTCCGATTGAGTGAGCACATAACTGGCAGGAGGCTTAATAAGACCTCGAGAGGTGACTTGTAAATGCAATTCACTGCGAATTCTAAGATCTTGTAGGTCCAATCTAGCTTTTACAGTGTCTTTTGTCTTACCCGAAATATTGAATAGTGTGCCCACTAAACTTTCACAAATGTTTTTTTCTATATGCATTACATCCAAATTATGTCGCAAACTCAGAGTCCCCCAATATTCTAACTCAAATCAAATACTCTTTCCTGTCCAATTCAACTCTTCAGGTAAGCGTTTTCGATTTTTATCTCTATTATTAGGATGTTTACCTGGTGTGTTGTCTCTGAGATGTTGATGTTGGCAAAGTATGTCGAATCCAGACAATGTACTGGGCATACTCTGAGGTTCATGTTGACCGTTAAATAATTTACTCCTCCGCCAAAGATGACTCAACTCAAGAAATCTTATGTGCCCTGTGTATCCGATTTTATTCCGTAATCGTTGCGAAGGTGTTTGACCCGCACAAACTGGACATGTCATGTATCCCTTAGTGCTCTATCCATATAATGAACCATAAACTGGAAAATCATTAATGGTCTATAATAATGCGGCATGCATTTGAAAATACTGCTCGGAAGCTGCATCATAGGTATGCACACCCACATTCCATAATGTTTGTAACTCTTCGATCAACGGTCTCAAGTAAATATTTATATCTTTACCAGGTGAACGTGGACCAGGGATAAGCAATGACATAAACATGAAAGGATCCTTCATACATTTCCATGGAGGTAAGTTATATGGAATGACAATAACGGGCCACATGCTATAAGAGTTGTACATATTCCCAAATGGGTTAAAACCATCAGAGGCAAAACCTAACCTGACATTACGGGGGTCCTCAGTGAAACGGGGGTACATGTCATCAAATTCCTTCCATTCGGTTCCATCCGCAGGATGTCTAAGTATGCCCTCCGCACCGATCATATTTTCATGATGCCACATCATATCAGTCGCTGTGTGTCGTGACATGAACAATCTCTGTAGCCTGGGCGTTAAAGGGAAATATCGCAATATCTTTTGAGGCACTTTCTTCCCCATACCACGGACTTTGTACCGACTTTCACCACATATCGGACAATGTTCAAGTGATTCATACTCGGCACGAAATAATACACAATCAAACTTACAAGCATGAATGGATTCATACCTCATTCCCATATCACGCAACATTTTCTTTGCCTCATAGTACGACTTAGGCAATTCGCTTCCAACCGGTAACATTTGGGCCAGTAACTCTAACATCATATCGATACTTTTGTTGGTCATTATGTTGATCACTTTAATGTGTAATAATTTCAAAACGAAATTCAAGATTGACATTCCAGCACCTTCAAATGGAATTTTTTTTCCTCATCAAGTAGTTCACTAAATAAATTTTGATCATTTCCACTTAACACTGGCATGTCACCACTAACACTATGACCAAGTTGTGGACCTTGTAAGTCATGCAAAATATCGGTTATCTCATCGTTTGCAGGTTGATTGTAACTACTGCTCCCTTCGCCGGAATCAATAAACCGTGACTGAGAATGATACTGCTCACCGTGATAAATCCACGTACGGTAAGTTGGTGATATTCCTGGCATGTATAAATGAATATGAACTTCATCTAACCGCTTCATTTTCCAATTCAAACAATTTGTACATGGACAACGAACACGACCTTCTGCATCAATATGTTGCTTTGCGACTTCCATAAACTCATACACTCCATTACGATATTCAACACTCAATCTATCCAGCGAGCTCATCCAATTTCTATCCATTTCAGCAGAATACCTAAATATAATAATATAATTATTAGATATCATATTACAGTAATCAACATTACTAATTCATTAATAATTTATTTAAGCATATACATATATATATTTGGTTAATAAATTAAATAGTTTACAGAAAAATTTTATTTTGTTAATTAATTAACTTACTCTACATATATGAATCATAAACCACTAACAAAAAGCATATAAACAACATTATAATCATAAAAATTGAAAATAATAAAGAAATATGAAAGAAGATTTACCTTATCGGAAATTGATTACAATTTTATTGAAATTTTTTAGGAGAGTTGTGAAGCGTAGTGTAGAGGAGAAATTCTCAGATTTCAGAGGATGAAAATGAAGAGAATGAGAGAAAAAAACAGATGGGGGAGAAAGGTTGGTGGCATTCTGCATTTTAATCTATATTTAGCGTCGAAATAATATATTCGACGCTAATTTTTTTATTTTTAGCGTCGAATATTCAATTTCGACGCTAATTGTTGTCGTTTTTAGCGTCGAAACAACCATTTCGACGCTAAATGTCCGAAATTTAGCGTCGACATAAATTTAGACGCTAAAGATTGAAGGATTGTCGGTGGAATCTTCATAAACCTTTAGCGACGCTATATAGTCGACGCTAAATGTCTAGCTTTTGGCGTCGACTAATATTTTTGACGCTAAAAATTAACATTTGGCGCCAAAAATTATTGTGGAATAGTAAAATTATCTAGCGTCGAATATTTTTTGACGCTATAGTATTAATTTTAGCGTCGAAAACTCTTTTCAACGCTAAAAGTTGAATATTTGACGTCGAACATTATTTTCGTCGCTAACAATATGACATTTAGCGTCGAAAATGAAATTCGACGCTAAAAGTGATTTTTGGCGTCGAAAATTATTTCGACGCTAAATATTTGGTCGCTAAAAGTTATAATTCTTGTAGTGTACAAATCCATAATTTATTATACCAATCATTGTTTTCATAGACAAGAAGAATTTAGCAATGGTCGTAGAGTATCCAAAAAAAAAATTGAATATGAAGCATATGAGGCCTACTTTATTTCGCCAAAATGTACGTATTGAAGAATATTTGTGTGCCTTTAAATTTCTTTTTGTCTGCCACATGCATTATTTGGAAGAAATTGCAAAGACTTTATTTCACGGTTTTGAATTTGATATTGAGTTGATTATTTTATAAATTATGATTAATAATTATTGAATAATAATTTAAATATAATTTATTTTTAATCATGTATTAATATTAAAACACATATAATTGGTTTTGTATGGGGATATGAATACCTAGTCAACCGTTCAGTTCTAGTTTTTTGGAATCGGACCGAATCGGAAAAACCGGTTCGATCCTTTATTTTTTGGGAGAAAAAAGAAGATATGGTTTGGTTTCGATTCCGAACCGAACCTTACAGTTACGGTTTCAAATTATGTGGAACCGAATTCGATTTCGTTTCCGAACCGAAACCGTAGCCGGATGATTGATATTTTCTTCACATAACTGGAACAGTGGCCGGATGATTGATATTTTCTTCACATAATTTCAGGTTAATTCATGGGTCATGAAGCCATAACAATTAGAGTAGTGAATTAGTGATACTGATTCAAACATATCGACCCGACCCGACCGTGGCAAACCACCTCTCCATTTTTAGGTTCCAAATTAAAATTTAGCATGTACCCGACCCGTATGGGTTTTGAAGAAACACCACTAATAACTACCACGAATCCCGCGAAATTACATTTTTAGCTTTTGCAGCGAACTAATCAAGACGTTGCATTTTGACATTTCTAATAATTTAAATTAAAAAAAATTAATAAAAAAAAAACCAGGGAAAAATAAAAATTCTGAGGCCAGAACCAGATCGAAACCGAGAAACTCAAAGCACACTAGCTTCTGTTATTCTAATTGGATCTCCAAATTCCCAGGCACAGAAAGTTCCGATTTGATCCTCAATCAGTTAACTTTCGCAATTTGTTTCTGAATATAACTTTACAGTTTCCATTATTCAATTTTAATTTATTAACTGAACTTCGCTCTGTTTGGATGGATCGATATTTGATAATACATTTTCGATTAGTATATTTTCGGAGGCTTGTATAGTTCGATTAGGGGGATGAATTTTCTGCTGCGGTCTACTCCTACGCAACACGTGGCGGCAGAACAGCTTAGTATGCAGCAGGAATCTCCTGCGGACACGAGTTTTGAACCGAAACCTACATCGAGTTTTCAAAGTCTCATAGCGGAGGATCCGTTCCCGTCATATTCAACACCTGATGATCGCGCTGGAGAGAGCGATGGCCTTGGAAGTGAAACTGGCGGCATTGCAAGTTCCAGCGGGAAGAATGACTCTTCTGTTGTAGAAAATCACACTGATGTTTCTGAAGAAGAAGGATGGATTACGATTCCATACAGTATACACTCTTAATCTCTGTTTACTTTTAAGATTTCATTGGTTTGTTGCTGAATTGTGGAAACTTACTGAATTTACTGTCGCTTGGATCCATATCTTTGCTTGATAGGTGTACAGCTTGAAACCTTTATACATCACCGAATTTAGTTTTCAAATAGTATCCAGGGTTTAGGTACGTTTAGGATTGAGGTGTTTGTCTTTTAAGTCACTGCTGTTGTTGACTGTAATCACTAGTTGTCAAGTGTAAGCGGGTGAGTGGTTGATAAAAATTAGCTGCCATGTGAAAGTTGGTTTTATTTCAAAATTAATCCGAAGCATAACAGTTGACATACATTTCCTTAGTTTCATTGAAAGTTTTTCCTTAGGGCATGAACGTCGTGTATTTACTGAGTTTTTCCATACATTTGACAGCAGTTTTCTTTTGCTATATTTAATGCTTGATGTATTTTTGTAGAGGAACTCCCTGAAAATTGGTTTGATGCACCGGATATCCAATCATTATGTTCTCTGGACCGCTCCTTTGTTTTTCCTGGTACATGAATCTTTCTTGAATCTGTTGCTTCTTTCAATGTTTGGATTTCATTTGTTGTTTCCTCATGTGTGAATTGTTGTTTCTATCATGAGAACTGAACTCCTTTATGATTATAGGTGAACAAATACATGTCTTGGCATGTTTGTCTGCCTGTAAGCAGGATACAGAAATTATCACACCATTTAAAGTTGCTGCCGTGATGAGAGGAGCTAGTAGTGCACAAAGCCCTGAGGAAAACAATGGAAACATAGACGACAAGATGAATTCAGCAGCTGGAGAGGGACAACTGGATCATGATGTTCAAGTTATACATCAGAATGGTGAAAACTTGGTGGAAGAGAAGATCGATTTACAAAAGGATGTTTCTGTTAGTGAATCTTTACTCAGAATGGAAGATCATAAAAGACAAACTGAAACATTATTGCACAAATTCAAGAACTCCCATTTTTTAGTTAGGATTGCAGAGTCAGGTGAGTCACTTTGGTCAAAGAAAACTGCTCCTGAGATTTCTCTGGAATCTGCCAAGACAGAGAGTCAAAAGTCCATTGCAAGTGGCAAAAAAACTGCAAAGAACACGTCCAGCGTTGCTGCAGTCATTGACAAAGGAAATTACGATGCTAACCTCTCTGGTGGAGTCGCTAGGAATACTGTGAGGTGCCGTTCTCTTTCTAATGGAGACATAGTGGTATGTGACAAAGAGCACTCTGTATTGCTCATCTAGGATTCATCTGTCTGCTTAATTTTTTATTATTTATTTATTTATTTATTTTTTATGATAGTATGGGTCAAGTACGTTGCGTCATTAGTTACTTCTTATACATTTGAAGTTCTGATTTTTAGTTTTTGTTTCACTATATAAACTTGCCAATATAGCATCTGGAAGTTGGATGTATTGTAGTTTTAGATATTTTCAGTTTGAAATGAAACTAACTTGGGATTGAAGCTTAAATAAGTCGAGTATTTCTCTCGGGTATGTAGGATGTGCTACACTGATCCTAATATGTATTCATCAAGTTTAGTTATCCCTGCATTTTGAAGTCACCACTGATCCTAATTATCATACTGTACAAATTCCCATGATTACTATTTGATCTTGTTAGCTGGGTCTGGTTCAGTAATTTGGCTGTACGATGTTACATTTCCCAGAAGTTCAATACCTGAAGTTTCGTTGCTCAACCAAATTTAGCTCTTAAAACTTTTCAGTCATGAAACTTTATATTTATTATGTTTATTTCTGGTTGAGCTGTTGTACAGACTACTGATTCTCGTTCTGCGTCTGTGTTTGGAAGGATGCAGGTGCTTTTACAAGTGAATGTTGGTGTTGATTTTTTGAGAGACCCTGTTATTGAAATTCTTCAATTTGAGAAATATAGAGAAAGAAGTTTGCCTTCTGAGAATCAGGATAACTTAGTCAATGCAAATCCAGACCCATGTGGAGAATTGTTAAAATGGTTGCTTCCTTTGGATAACACGTTCCTCCTCCAGCCCGTACGTTATCTCCTCCTCGCATAAATTCTGGTTCCGGAATTAGCAGTACTCATCAGAAGTCTGCCTCTTCTGGCTCTCAGATCTTCTCATTTGGCCATTTTAGAAGCTACTCTATGTCATCACTTCCTCAAAGTCCCACACCTCCTTATGTTCCCCCTAAAGCCCAAAGTTCTAAGCCAGCGTTTGACGTCGAAACTTGGGATCACTACTCCTCTCAAAAACTGTTCAAGGGTCAAATAACTGGAAATGAAGGACTTTTATCTTTTCGAGGTGTGTCATTAGAGCGAGAAAGATTTTCTGTTCGTTGTGGATTGGAAGGCATCTACGTTCCAGGAAGAAGGTGGAGGAGGAAGCTTGAAATTATTCAACCTGTTGAAATTCATTCTTTTGCTGCTGACTGCAATACAGATGACCTTCTTTGCGTTCAGCTAAAGGTATATATCATGATTTTTACTGGCCATGCCATAATTACTCCTCTTATCCACACACAAAAGTATGTAAAATTAATTACATAATTGATGTCAAATTGCTTATTAGGTTCTTCCTTCGGTTTTGGTCTAATCTTCACCGAGTTATATCATGCAGAATGTTTCTTCAGCACATGCCCCAGATATTGTCGTATATATAGATGCTATAACAATTGTCTTTGAGGAGGCATCAAAAGGTGGACCATCTTCATCATTGCCGATTGCATGTATTGAAGCTGGCAATGGCCACAGTTTGCCAAACTTAGCCCTAAGGTTGTTTTTCACTCTAGGTGTCTTAAATTACTATTCAGTTGTATGTTGCTACCCTGCATTTTATTCTGCTGATTTTAGTATTTCAATATCTGGATCTGGTGGTGGTTGACATACAAATGTAGAAGTAATACATTATTTGCAGTGGCAATCCCAGTTAGTTAGGTTAAGTTTAAGGCTCACTGATTTCTGTTTGTTTTTAAATGGGGACAATGCATTAGTTACATGCATGAAAATAATGAATTTCAATCTTTCATGTCACTTCTAGTTTATTCCCAGAATAAAGGTCATATTGAGTTTCTATGGGTGGACAGACATTGATATTAATCTGTTGAGGGATAGTTGAAAGTGAATTCTTGGACCATAATGTTTAGATGTCGGTGATATGTAGTGAACAAGGTTTCTCTAATATATAATACATATATATATATATGAGCAAGACACTGGCAAGTTGAGAGAGCTAAATCATGATTTGTCCATTTGAGAGACCCTCTTGGAACCATTTCATTCTAATTTAATTTAGACAAGGTAAAGAGTTCAATTGATGATATTGGTGTGACCTTAAGCAAGTGTTTTTCATCATTTTTTTTCTTTTAAATTTAGAGGAAATGAAGAGAGAAATGCTAAAAGGTTGGCTGGAGGGGTGGCTTGTTGCATTGCATGATATCTGGATTAGTTAGGTGGGATTATTTGTTAATATTTATTGCTTTATAGAAATTACCTTGACTCAAATAAGATTACGGGATCGTATAGTTTGGCTTGTAATTGATTATCCTTGAGTCAGATTAGTTAGGCCAAAAGACTTTAAATGTCAATGACAAAAGGGTAGCTGGACAATTAGAACCAACCAAGATGAGCCCCATGCAAATGTCAATTATGTCATTGGGATCAAGTTACGAGATAGGTTGTATCAGTAATTGATTGCCCGATTATCATGTGTTTGCTGTCAAGAAATCATATAACTTGTGAGGTATAGCTTGCCAATGTCCATGAATTGCGAATCAGGTGTAGTTTGGTTGATTTGTTCATATTAATTGAACTGAAAGCATTTGAGTACTTGGACACATATACTGATAAAGCAAGAAGGATATTTGCTTGTAACTGAGAAAGCTATGCTATTGAAAAGACTTCTTTTTTGGTTTTTATTTTACTTTTTTTTTCTTCCAATAACTTATTGAGGGTTTTTTTTTATCTCAGGAGGGGTGAAGAGCACTCTTTTATTCTAAAACCAGTGGCTTCGTTGTTGAAGAATCTCAAAGCTTATGGTGAAAAAAGTTCCCAATCATCAAGTTTATGTCTTCCTTCTACGACTTTGGAAGGAAAGGGGAGTTCTTCAACTGCTGATCAGTATGCAATTATGGTATCTTGTCGGTGCAACTACACTGGTATCCATAATGCTCTTAATTTACCTCATCATCTGATATATTTTAATAAGTTAATGTTTCCTTGCGCTTATAATATAATGTTATATCTTGAATGTAGAGTCAAGATTGTTTTTCAAGAAACGGACAACTTGGCGACCACGGATCTCTAGAGATCTCATGATCTCTGTTGCATCTGAAATATCAGGACAATCTTCTGAGGCCAATGAAAGAGTCACTCAGCTTCCAGTTCAGGTTTTTTTTTTTTAAATAATTTGAGTCTCTATCTATCAACCCCATCCCCACCTCACACGCACACGCACACACCCACACGCCTCTCTTGGTTAGTTCCTCATCTAAGTGGTTCAAATATCAGGTCTTAACTCTTCAGGCATCAAATTTGACATCCCAAGATCTAACTTTGACAGTTCTTGCTCCGACCTCATTTACCTCTCCTCCTACAGTGGTGTCCTTGAATTCTTCACCAATGAGCCCATTTCTTGGTTTTTCTGAGTTTACGGGAAGAGTAAATGATGAGCGGCGTGGTGCATTGCATGGGGTGAGCACAGCACCTCTTGTATCGGAGAATCAGAAGCAGAATGGCGATTGCACAATTCGGTCTATGTCACTTAATAAGCAGTCTACTTTATCTGATGTAATTCCAAGTTCTGGTTTGGGTTGTACACATCTGTGGCTGCAAAGTAGAGTTCCATTAGGGTAATTTTCCTGTCTCTTCTTCTTCTTCTTCTTCTTAAATTTGTAATTACACTGGTGATTATGATTTTCTTTGGTTGCCACAGATGTATTCCTTCTCAATCTACAGCTACCATCAAGCTCGAGTTGCTTCCATTGACTGATGGCATAATCACCCTTGATACTCTACAGATAGACCTTAAGGAGAAAGGTACCCATCTGCTTGATTCCTTTATGTTTGTTCTAGCCATTACTTTAGTCTCTCTTATGCATTCCACTGCATGGTCCTTTACTTTTGAATTTAATAAATGCATTGATGTTTATAGATGAATTATTGTTTTTCTGATACGTCTATATCCGACATTGAAATTCAATCCCTTCATGGATGTTGACGCACAAAAAGTCACACTGAACGTGTTTAAAACAAATTCCCTCATTTAGTTTGACAATTATCCTCGAATGCAGTGCTCTTACAGCTGAGGTTCTCATGTTCAATTTCTTTTTGATATAACAGGTGCCACATATATCCCAGAGCATTCGTTGAGGATAAATGCAACTACCAGCATTTCCACGAGGATTATTTAGGATGTAATTATTCTCACACAAAACGCCGAGATCAAATTCAATCAGTTATCGAGATTTCAACTTCGGGCAGATTGTTTTCAGGCATGTAGCATCAAAGTGTATGGTTTCTTCCCTTTAGTTTAGTGAGAATGTCATGTTCATTTGTTTCAACAATATACATACCCCTCATATCACCCTTGAACGGAAAAAGAAAATTAAAACGTTTTCTTGTTGATTGAATCCTTGTGTGGGAATTGTACTCCTAGTTTACAGAAGAATTTTTTTGCGAAATTAATAGTTTTTTAGCTGAATTGTGGCTCGAGTTAATAAATTTATTCTTGATTTTTGTTGGACATATTTTCTTTTTTCCTCCTATCGTAGATCTTTTAAGTGCTTCGATGAAGAAAAGAGATAAACAAATGATATTATCATATGTCTAGTGAGGCAGAAATCACAAAAGGAGACCTGAATTTATGGAGTTTAATGAAATAATAATTTTGGATAAAGCACGATAGTGTCAATTTAAGGGAAACTATTTTATTTGATTTGTATTATCAATTTTTGATTATTAATGATTTTTTTCCCTTTGTAATAATAAAGATAACACAATAAGAAAGAGTGTGTTTATTATGAAGAGAGTGGAAAACATGAAGGGTGAATTTTGGTTGATGAGTCATGACATTTGTTCCGTATCAATTAATATGTAATCATTTCATACTAAATTATTGACACCTCAATTAAATATTAATCCGAAAATGATTAGCATTAGCAAAATTTTCTAACACAAACAAAATCAGGAACTGCGGGGCATTATCATGGATACCTGGCAAATACGAATGCGGGGCTAGTGATTAAAAAAAAAAACACGTGTATTCGTATATAGATCAGTTTTTAGTTTCGATTTTGTTATTAAATAATTAAATTCTGACATTATATTATAACATTGCCCTCGCTACTGTCCTCCATTGAAAATAACAAATTATAAAATTATAAAAATTTATACAAAAATATTACAAACAAATATTTTTATTATATATATATATAGCTTTTAGTGTTTTATATAAGTAAAAAAAAATTTCTAAAAATCATAGTTTTTTTTTTTTTTAGAAACATTGAAAATTCTGCCGTAAAATCACTCGACCTGAACTTAAGCGGAACTTCCGACTATCTCAGATTTTTACAAAAAATATACTTCTGGACTCAAATTGAGAACTTGACAATTAAGTTCCAATTTATTTACTACCAAACCACCCTAAAAAGTATAGCTACCAATTAAATTTTAACAAATCAAAAGTGATTAGTTAGCATGAAAAATCAGTCTTGAATCGATGAAGAGCATTCTAGTATTCAAAAGACAAGGCCGATTCCATGGAAGATGATGATGATGATTCATTTGATTTCCCCTTTCTTTAAAATAAAAGAAAAGTTTTCATTATCAAATGTAACAAAAGTCCAAAAAAAAAAAAAACATTTGGGCATCAAATTGTATAGTAATACCAATGACCAATACATCAAAATATGATATTTAAGAGTCAAAAACATGAGTACACTTTTTTTTTTTGGTGATTATATTTATACCTCACACTTAAATATACTATCACAATTAAAGAACATTGGATATTAATTTTTATTAGGACATTGATGGTGTAGGATGTTGATTATTTCTTTTTCTCCTTTTTATTTAATATTACATTATAAATTCATCAATATTAAAATCAGATATAAAAATAAATAAATAAATATTATTAGCCTGAATGTTTTCATGTAGGTGTAAATTTATCAATTAAAAATTCAACATAAAAAATGAAAGTCCTCTCAAAAAAATAATGGGGAAAAAATTAATTTTTTTTAAAAATAAAATGAAAGAAGGGAAGATGCATAGCATACAGAAGGAGCTCACCTCAAGATGACGCGCGCGTTGGCGTCCGCCCACCGAAGATAGACACGTCACCATTCAAGTGGGTCCCATATCTCTCACTCTCTCTCTCTCTCTCACCCGAACTGCCCAAAATTTCCCCTCTCCCTTCTGCCCGATCTGCCCGTCCCCTGCCCTCTTTTTTGCTTTTTCGTCTTTTCCACTACAAAATTTTGTACGGTCAGCACTCTCGGGCAGACCGGGTTTAACTGAGATTTGTTTGTTTCTGTGCTTATTTTATTTCTGTTGTTGTGCCAAGCTTGTTTTGTAGATACCCGAGTACTTTAGTTTTGAGTTCAGACAAAAACTTGATCAATCTCAACTTTACCTTTTTGATCTAGTTCATGTGATCTAGCTCTTATCTCAACTGGGTTAGCTTGTGTGTTTTTGTTTTTGTTTGTATTTTTTCATTTATTTTTCCATTTTTCACTTGGTTTTGAACTTTTGGTGGGGTTTGAAGTGAAAGAAAAAGCTTAAATTTTGAAAGTTTTGGGTGGTTCTGAAGTGGGGTGTGAGAGTATAGAAGTGATATTGAGGGGGGTTGATGAGTTTTAGGGTTTTTTGAGAGATTAAAAAAGGAATGGAGTTTGATGGTGAAAATGGGAAAGTGAAGAAGGCTAATTGGGATGTGAGCAAATCAAAGGCAAAGAAGAAGAAGAAGAAAGTTGAAGATGAAGCTGAAGAAGAAGAAGAAGAAGAAGAAGAAGAAACTGGGTGTTGGGTCAAGTTGAGATTTTTTGGAAGCTGCATTTCTTCAAGATCCAAAGTTGATAGCTCTGTGAGTGGCACCAGTACCCATTATGGTAATAATTCTAGGCCTACTCTGAATTTCCTTTTGTTTCAAGTTTTTTTTCATTGTTGACTTGTAACTTACAAGGATTTTTTTCTGGGGATATAAACATCATTGTTGTTGTTAATTTTAATTATTTTTCTGGATACTGTTTTTCATAAACAGAAACAACTTTTGCAGTGTGTTATGCTCTTGATTGGTGCGCTATTGTTTAAACTTTTAATTTGGTTTAAAATCACCAAAATTTAGTGGAGTTTAACTAGTTTCTGACTCTCTTGAATTTTGAATAATCTATAAAAATTAGGATAAATATTTCTTTGGTTTGAAAAATCCTTGATGGGGTTGTGTCAGAGTGAAAGAGTTTCTATTAGGTAAAGTTTGAATCAATGAATAAAGTACATTTTGGGTCAGGTATGGATTTGTATTCTGAATTCATATCTCTTCTTCTTCTCTATTAGCGGATTTGGGGCCCTGCCAAACCCTACAATCTTTGGAAACAAAGAAATTCATGTCTATTTGCCTGGTAGGTTCCAGTGATTAATTATATCCCAGACCTTGTTGGAGCAAACCACTCTTTTGAAATCATATTGTTGATAGTTGTTGGTAAACCTATTTGTAGAATATTGCAGTTCTGAGGATGCATTGAATAGATAATTTTAATGCGTGTGACTTGCATTCTAAATTGTTATACCTGTTTGTGGATCAGCAGAAAGTAAATCTACGAATGATACAAGCAGAGACCAACCAGCAGCTGCTGCTGTTTCATCTACGACCACTAGTAATGCAGAAAGTAATTCATCCACTTCTAAGCTTGAAGAAGAGCTTAAAGTTGCTTCTCGGCTACGGAAATTCACATTTAATGATCTTAAGCTGGCAACACGAAATTTTAGGCCTGAGAGTCTTCTTGGAGAAGGTGGGTTTGGCTGTGTTTTCAAGGGCTGGATAGAAGAAAATGGAACTGCTCCTGTTAAACCTGGCACAGGGCTTACTGTTGCTGTTAAAACCCTCAACCATGATGGTCTTCAGGGTCATAAGGAATGGCTGGTAGGCACCGTCCCTAATTTTTCCTTCGTATATATGATGTCATCAATTTGTATTGTTTTTTTTGGTTCTGTTAAAAGTCCTCTTCTGAATCTTGGTTTATCTATGTGGCAGGCTGAAGTGAATTTTCTTGGTGATCTTGTTCATTCCAACTTGGTTAAATTAATTGGCTACTGCATCGAAGATGATCAAAGGCTGCTAGTATATGAGTTTATGCCTCGAGGAAGCTTGGAGAACCACCTTTTCAGAAGTAAGTGGCTGTCTTTCTGTCCTTAACCATGCAGTGTTGTGCTGATGTTGGATCGTAGTAACTTTCTTTAGTATGGCTAGAAACTAGTTTGATTTTTTTGGTTTCTGCTTTTTGATTGGAGTTTGATGTTTTCTTCACATGTTGTCATATGCAGGGTCCTTGCCTCTTCCATGGTCCGTAAGAATGAAAATTGCTCTAGGTGCTGCAAAGGGTCTTGCTTTTCTTCACGAGGAAGCCGAAAGGCCAGTGATATATCGAGATTTCAAAACCTCCAACATCCTACTAGATGCAGTGAGTGACAAAAAAAATATGGAAAATTTGGTGTTCACTTTTATTATGGTCTGTGGTTTTAATAATATGCTGTTTCAGGATTATAATGCGAAGCTCTCTGACTTCGGACTCGCAAAAGATGGTCCAGAGGGAGATAAAACCCATGTATCAACCCGTGTAATGGGGACATATGGCTATGCAGCCCCAGAATATGTAATGACTGGTAGGTGTAATTAAAGAAAATTCATATGAGTTCTGTCCCTTCTTCCTTTTGCTTCACCTTTCCAATATAATTCAAACCCAAAATGGAAATGAGAAAAAGGAAGCTCTTGGTAGCAGTTAGTGTGCCTTTCATGACTTTCATTCTTCACAATTTTGTTTTGAGTGTGCCTTTCATGACTTTCATTCTTCACAATTTTGTTTTGTAACTTAGTAGAACTCAGAATAGCTTGTTAAGGAATTCTGTGGTGGTATTTGTGCTTATCTTAAACAGAACTCTCTTCTTTCCTTCAATTGGTCTGATCGGATGACAATTTTCTGGCTCAGGACATCTTACATCAAGGAGTGATGTGTACAGCTTTGGTGTAGTTCTACTTGAAATGCTGACTGGCAGAAGATCCATGGACAAAAACCGACCCAATGGAGAACATAATCTTGTTGAATGGGCTCGGCCACATCTGGGAGAGAGAAGAAGGTTCTACAGATTGATTGACCCTCGGCTTGAAGGTCATTTTTCAATCAAAGGTGCCCAGAAAGCTGCACAATTGGCTGCTCATTGCCTTAGCCGTGATCCAAAAGCCAGACCCCTTATGAGTGAAGTTGTCGAAGCCTTGAAGCCTCTACCTAACCTCAAGGACATGGCGAGCTCGTCATATTATTTCCAGACCATGCAAGCTGAACGGATAGGGTCACTCTCAAGCCCAAATACTAGAAATGGTATCCGAGCGCAGGCTGGGTCACTTTCGAGGAATGGACATAGGAGCCTTTCTATTCCAAATGGTTCTTATGCTTCTCCATATCACCATCAGTTTCCCCATCGATCACCGAATCCCAATGGTAAACCATAACATTGGGTTAATTGTCTCTTTCTCTGACCCCTCTTCATTTATTTCTTTTGCCCCTTTTTTCTCAGTATAGATGTAATTTCTGTCAAAGCATTTGTTCTTTTGGACAACTGAAAAAGCAACAGAGGGAACATGCTTTAATGTTGTGGTTAGAACTGGCCCCCATGGCCCAGCAGGGGAGGCCATGAGCACATGTGAAGCTCATGGAGAAAATTTTCTTATCTCAATGATATGTTGCTTTAATCTATTTGAAAATATTAAAGAAATTGGTATCTCTTGCTCTTTCCCTTCATGATAAATACAAGTTCTCACTTGATTCACACAACACAGCAAACCACTCATTCAAATAAATTCTTTTTATTGTAAGAAGCAAATAAGTCTACATGTTTCAACAGCTTTTAGTTGTAGTTGCAGCAACTGATCATTTACATAATTACATCAACATACGAGACTCAGGAACAGTTTAATAGAAACTTGAACCAGGTCCAGTTTTATTTCTTAAAGATTGATTACGACTTCATTCTAGCTCAAGCAGCTCTTCTGGTTAGCTGCTCCTTAGATGTGCTCTCAAAGATCTTATCTGCGTTTCCAACTTCAAATCCATCTCGCCTGTGAAATTCCTTAACCTGGGCAAGTGACAGACATCGTTAATTTTTCAGAAATGAATGAAACAAATATTCTTGATGGCTACGGGAGTTAGATTTGTGAGATTGTTTAGTCAATTGGATGAACTGGACTCAATCAACAAGTAAAAAGCTGCTGTTACCTCTGGTTCGGGCAGATTCTTATATTGAGGCAACACAAGTCGTTCAGCAAATTCAATGTATGAACAGGGGACTGATTCAGTGACACCATCAGAAAAACAGAAAGGAAATGAATCTGCTACAGTTGAACTTTGCAGCAAAAGACCATCAGGGCTCACTGAAATAGAAGAAATTAAATTGTTAAAACTATGAATTCCGCACTATCCATTTGAATCAACAACAGGGACGAATTGAGTTGCCTTAAATTTTATGGGACCCTAGACGAGTTTTTGAAATGGGGCCCTTGTAAAAATATACAAGTCATATTATACAAAAATTAAAATTTCTCCAAATTCGAGCCTAAATTTGGTTCAAATTTAGGACCCCCAACAGACCGCATGTGTCGACTCTCCCCAGGGCCACCTCTGATCAACAATCACATCCATCTCACTTGAGATCAAAATCCTGGGATGTTACTTAGCAACTCTAGCATTATATATAAGATATAAAATCTCCCATTTCTACAAGATTTAGGGAGGTCATCTGGGTCTGGCTGCTAAATATTATTTTTTAGAAAAACAAGGAGATAATAAAATTGAGTAGAGAGTTTGCGAAATTGTTAAGATACCTTTCAGAACTCCCCCTTCAGAATTCAACCTGAATCCATTGTCTTCAATGAACTGATTGAGGCTTTTGATGTTGTTCAATTGAGATTTTAGTCGATGGATGGAAATAGTAACATGGTTCACTGCATACCCATTGACGAGGGTCCAGGCAGCATATTCACTTTCCCTAAATAGAGCAAATTACACATAAGCATCCTACAATGAATCCCCCTAAGCTTGTCGATCCATCAGTGTTTTAAAACATGCCGCCTCAGCGGCCCTAGGCCACCGCGCCTGGCCCCTCATTGGGGCTAGGCGGTCGCCGGAATGGGCGGCTTTTTCTGCCCATTCCAGCGAATTTTCGCCGCCAAATTCGACTGTCGACCACCTTAAATTTCAAAATTAGTAGTGGATCAGTGCTGATTTTTGGGTTTTCTGACCATTTCCATGCTTAATTTCTTCATAATTACACAAATTTTCGAAAATCCCCAAATTTTCAAAAACCCTAATTTTATAAAAACCATAATTTCTTCAATTGTTCTTTTTATCAAATTGAACCTCTAGAAAGCTTACCCAACACTCAAATCATATTTTCTTAATATGAATTTGTCCAAATTCCACAAGATCTTAACCTTAATTTTAGAAATCCCCAATTTCCGAGGAATTTCCTTGGCCCCGCCTAGGCCCTTAGGCGCTAGGCGTCAAGCTGCCGCTCGACTAGCACCTAGCGCGTTTTAGAACACTGCGATCCATTCAATCACTTCAGACAACATACTCTAATCATTAAAACAACAACACTGATAATTTTTAATCTGTCTGAACAATAAACATGCAATCAAAAACATGAGCAACAAAGACTAGTACCTTGCCAGTTGTTGAAATTCAGAATATGAAGGCTTCCCCCATGTTAAAGATCCCAGAGCACTTGCAAGAGCTGCATGTTTATTTCCACTACCAGATGTTTCAATATATTTTCTAATTATTCCCTGAATTAAAAAAAACAAAAGTTTCAAGCATGGTATCATTGAAAGCTGAAACTGATTATCATAAAGAGAATTTACAGTTGAGTAGATGTCAATGAAAAAACTCCCATGGATGAATTTACAACCCATGATCAATTAGGCAACATATGTTGCATGTGGCTTTCTCGCATCAGTCTCAATATCAAGAACATTCTCGGTAGAGAAAATGAAATCCTAATTTGTTTGAAATCCTAATTTGTTTATCCTAACTGTTCATCAATTTGAGAGACGATAAGGATTTAGAAGCTGAATCAAAGTTCACTCTACTCATGCTACGGAATCATATATGGAACTTCAAATATGAGTCACCAATCCATCATTAATCCTCCATCAACATGACAGTAAGTTGGATATATAAGGTGCAAGACAGAGTACAGGGATCTCAACATAATGCATTGCGAAGATTTTGGGAAGGAAACAAAACCAAACCAAGTAAATATTACCTAAATTCACACTAAAATCATCAAACTTATATATCAGTACCATCTCAAACAGATTAGTAACCAAAACACACCTGAATTTGTGGACTCATCTGATCTACAAGAAGCTCGGATATGAATACTCTAGGCAAAGGCCCATGAATACCACTGCCACCATCATCAGGATGATGAATGCTGGGTGGAGAAAACCAGAATGCCTTAAGTTTTTTAGCAGGAAATCTCAGCTCATCCTGTTTTGTATAGCCATAATCCAGGAAAAAACTTGCAACTGAATCAATCCCATGGCCATTAACCTATAACATTACAAAATCCAAAGTAAATGTACATCAATGACACCTATAGGCTAATAGCTACTTTTTTTCTTTTAATTTCTCAAATCAAAACAAAATTATTCAAATAACTTGACAAATTAAGTGTACCCCAAAAGTCCTGAATGCGATATGATCATAGCATATTTGATTGTTGCCAGATGACTGGACAAGCTCCAAAACAGCTTTTGCAGTTGGGTTCCTATTTAAATACACTGCTTCCATACTTTGCAATACACTCCTGAAAAATGATTCACCTCCCTGTAACCCACAAAGCCAACAAGATCAAAGAAAAATAAAATACAGAAACAAGTAAATGGGCATTCTTAAATGTAAAAAAAATGAAAATCACACATGGAAAATGCTACAATTAATAAATAATAATCATCAAAGTTAGTGAAAATTTGTGATTTGTGAATACCTGAAAGGAGGAAACGGGATTTCGATGATCTGATTCGGAAGCAGAGACGATGCAGAGACTTCGTTTTTGAAGAGAGATTGATGAGTTGCCATGAAAGGGTGATGGTGGCTTGACAGAAATGAAATTAGGGGACTTGGGTTGCAGACGAAAAGATGATGAAGAGTGAAGCGAATATGGGAAAGTTGATGAACGAGAAGCGCTTTTGATGGTTGATGATGAGTATGAGGAAATCATCGTTAACGGCTTTAGCTTCATGTCGATTTGTTCACTTACAAAAAACTGACCATCATTATAATATCAAAGAAATAATCCCCAAGGTTCTCAGTTGTCAAATTCACAATTGCAGACGTGCCACGTCATCATTACCTTTTTCAATATATTTTTTATTATTACCATACAAATCCTATGCGTATTTAAAGACGAGATATTTATCCTATTCAAATATGAAAAAAAATTTACTCTTAAATAGAGAAAATTGAATTCATGCGTCTACATAAACTCGAATATATATTCTCTAATTTGGGACAACATGGCCTTTTGCGCTTCTTTTATTGTAAATATTTTAGATAATAAAACATTCTGTTTATTTGTAAGAAATTATTACTTTTTTCCAGAGTGGGGTTGCTGTAAAATAAAATAAAGAGTGTTGTTGAAAATATTTTTCTATTATTATTTTGTAGGTTATGAGTTGAAATTAAAAAAAAAAAAAAAAAAAAAAAACCAAGAAGATCAAAACATCGCCTGATTGTGGAAGTAGCTTTTTGGATAAGAACTTGTCAGAAAGAAACTGTGCTACGTCTTTGTATTGATAAGGCTTTGGAGTTTGGCACATCCTCCCCTTTGATAATATATCATATTTCAGGCTCTATATGTCATCTCTCTCTCACAGTAATTGGGTCACATATAATTGTGAGACCCAATTATTGTGAGATAGATGTCATATACACCCAAAACATAATATAATTTTCCTGTCTCTGGAGTGTCCTCTAATTTAGGAGATAGTATATCATATTTTGGGTGTATATGTCATCTCTCTCACAATAGTTGGGTCTCACAACTAGTATAATTTTTCCTAATTTAGGGAACACTACAAGCATTTTTTTTTTATATATTTTTGTTTACTGTTAATTAGAGAAACAACAAATCTAGAAGATGAGATGTTAAATTCAGTTCGGTTCCAGAACCGAACCGAATCGTTCGGTTCTACGGTTCCAGGTTGTTGGAACTATAACAGAACCAGTTCAAAACCGGTTCGGTTTCCAACTTTTTGGAACCGCAGAATTGAACCAAATCGAAAAATTCGGTTCAGTTCCGGTTCGGAACCGGAACCGGAACCGAACATTAAGGTTACGGTTCCAAATTTTGTGGAACCGTAACCGAACCGTTTGGGGGTTCGGTTCGGTTCCGGTTTTGAAACCGGAATCGGATGGAATTGTAACCTTACGGTTCCATCCAGTTCGATTTCGATTCCGAACCGGAACCGTTGCCGGATATACTCACATACCTATAAATCCACATTTCTATACATTTTTGACCGATAAAGTGAAATTAGAATATTTATTTTTTTCGCAATGAAACCGAGAGTCTAATCTCACATAACCAAATATTCATTTTCTTGTAATGAGTCTTTTTATATTTTGGCAGATAAAGTGAATATTAGATTTTTTTTTGTGATAAAATCTAGATTGAACTTATTTCGAATCCTTAATGAATCGAATCAAATCAAAATGTGATGGATTCAAATTCGATTCGTAAACTAAACAAATACTGATGTCATGATTCGTATTCGATTCGTTTAAATCGAATATGAATATTCATTTAGTCATTACATTATTTAATTATACAAATTAACATAATTTATTTACATTAATTCTTCATAAATGTATGTATATGAAATACACAATTAATAAAAAAAAAATTGGAAACTCGGCCTCTAAACCACCCTACCCAAACTTAAGCGGAGCAGACTGTCCCATACTCTAACAAGAAACACACCATTTGGATTTGAACCCAAGATCTGCAGGCCAGATCTTGAGCCCTACTGTTGGCAATATTTAGTGATAAAATGTGAGATTTCATATCCCACATAGGAAGAGCATATATAATATATTATGTTTATAAGTTTTCTCACACCTAATAATTTAAATTGGTGTTGGAAGATTTGGAGGGAAACACAAATATTTGATGATAATATTTAAAGTCAAAGATTGGCACTTGGGCTTGTTTGTAAATTACGAATTTTCGAATTTATTTTTGACAGTTTTTTATTTAAAATAAAAAAACTGCTTCCAAGTGTATGGTTGCGTCCTAACCAAGGAGGTGGTATATCGTGTGCCGGGTGTATATGTCATATCTCTCACAGCAGGCGGGCCCCACACAGTTGTGGGGCCCGTCTGCTGTGAGAGAGATGTCATATACACCCGACACATAATATAATTTTCGCTAACCAAGGGATGTGACTGTGTGGGGCCCGCCTGCTGTGAGAGAGATTACATATACACCCGACACATAATATAATTTCACTAACCAATGGATGTGACTTTAGGTTTGAGATTTTATAAATACATGTGTTTCTATTCTTAAAGCAATCCAATTTCTTCTCAATCTCTCTATTGCAATAAATATATTCTTTATATGTTCTTGGGAGAATTTCTAGAATTGCTATCTAGAAATTCTGTGTGGCTTTGTATATCCTGAATGAATTGTCATTAATCCAGTAGCAACATAGTGGGGGCATAATTCCTTTAAGGACGGTGAATACACGTTCAAAGCTTTCTGCAACTTTATTGATTATGTTTTTCTAGCACCTACACCATCAAGTCACGCACTTTGGGGATGCAATTAAAAAATTTACTAAAAATAACTTACCAAATACATATAATATTATTTTGTTTATGATAATTGGCAATGATATATTGAATCTTAGTTGAAAAATAATGATAACTAATAAAGAAAAATAATAAATGAATAAACGAACCAGTGAGCTTAAATTTGTATTCGAATCTATTTTTTCAAATCTATATATTAAACGAATAAACGAATCTTAACCCAAATTGTCACCTCTAATGAAACCGATAGTTTAATCTCACATAATCAAATATTCATTTTCTTGTAATGAGTCTTTTTAAACGCGTGAAGGTTCAAACTCATGTCTTAAAACACATGACGGATTATCATATCCTCAAAACTCAAAACTCTCACATTCATTATAGGAGCTTTGAGCCTCTCTCTCGTTAATTTAGGGGTGAAAATTAAATTTATTTAATATTTCAATAACTCTTGATTTGCTCCTCTCTCAAACCGTTCAACTATTATATTTATAATCCATCTCATATCCTTAATTTATGGGTGAAAAACTCTTGATTTGCCATCTCTCAAACCATTCGGCTAATGCATTCATAACTCAACTCTCAAATACAGAAACTCATCGTCTCTAGTCTTTTATTGGTATTTATGAAGCTCTTGATTAATTTCTTATAATTAACCGTAAGCATTTTCATTATATTCACCTCTTTCAATTATTTTATTTAAAAAAAAATGTGTTATCCGAATTTTAATAATCATTTGATTGTTATCTTAATTATATTTTCTCAGGATTGAAACACTATATATGTTTTTGAAAGTAAGACTCAAGGATCAAACACTCATTCTCTATGTTTTTTTCTTACTGTTGATTTTAAGCTGAATAAAAATTGAAATCAAGATAGCAAACAATCAATCACCTTGGAAGATTTTTGGGTCGTATCACAAGTGTATGTACATTTCATTATTCAATAAATTTGAGGTGGCTTAGGATTAATAATGGAACGAGACAGACCATCCCAAATCAGTCCCGTTTATAAACGAGATAAAAAATCATATCAATTCAGTCCTCTAATTTTTCGGATAAAAAAAAAAAAAATCGTATTATCCTATATTGTTAAATCCTATTATCGGAGAAGATGAAATGATATGAATTATATAATTATGAGAGAACGTAAAATATATGAAAAATAATTCATATCTCAGAATTATTTTAAGGAAATTATAAAAAAAAAATGAAATCAATACAAACTCACGCATCTCGCGGGTTGTCATCTAGTTACAGTTAAAACTCCAGAGAACTTAGTACTCCAAATCATTTTAAACAATTTTTTTTTTCAATTATGACCCCAGTTTGCCTCCCAAGTCAAAAAGAAGGAAAAGAAGCTTCCTCTGCTCAAAGATGAAAGACAGCGTGGATCATGTGTGTTGCACAAAAACCTCCACAATAAGAAAAAAATTATTGCTCATGACAAATATACCCTCATTACGGGTAAATTTACCAATAATCTAATGAAGAAATGGGCAAGGTTGGTTTACGAAACCTTATTTTTACAATCCGTAGCCACAACATTCGTGGGAAACCGCATGATGAGAAGAAAAAGTTTTGACCAAAAAAAGAAATTTCACATCGTTCTCGGTTCTTTCTAACAATTATAGTTCTCAACCACTCAATCAAAAGCAAGGTTTATAAATCCTTACCCTCGTGCCGAGAATCTTTGCTTAGGCTTATGGTTTGAGTGCCAATGCCAGTCCAATTTTAGCACTCTTTTCAATGGCCCTGGTGTCTACCTCACCTGAGATTGTAAAGAGAGATTTTGGACGCCACTCGTGTTGGATGAGAGCAGTTGCCCTCCCATAGTTGTTCACACGGGCCTTCACCGAGGTCAGAGGATCAAGTGCATGCTGAGTTCCGATCGTCAGAGTGTTCTCATTGCTTGAAAAGCTATGGGTCAACTCCGCACCAACAGCAGTATTTGTCAGTGGGCTTACAGTGTGGTAGTACGAAGCATTCAGTGTATCACCTTTGTCATTTCTGCACTCGTTCAAAAACAGAAAGTAAAACAAAGCCTTGCAGAAGGAAAAAACCTAATGCTATTATCATTCAATTAAGACATCAAAAATGTTGAATAAACAAAGGATCCAAGCCATCTCTGATTCTATTCAACACATTTGAACAAAAAATTTATCACAGTAAAACAATCTAAAGGCTAAAGCAATTGGTTTCAAGGAAAAATCTCCATCTTTGGACAATTAATTGTTGTATTTGACAATATGGTCTAGGAAAAAAAGGAATTGCTTTACGAAGAAAGAACAACTCACAATGTGAGGGAAGCAATCAGGTCAGTATGTGTATAGCTCAACCCTGCATTGTACTTGGTGAAATTCCCAGTGGCAGTGTCAAATGAGAGATCAGTCCCAAGAGCAACAGAATTGTTTCCAACCACACCAGAAAAGTTAACAATGGGACTTGCAGTCAATCCTATGCTAGTGCTTATTCCAGCATATTCATGCTGATATTGGAGTTCCACCTGTAACCACAATCACCACAAATGAGATCATAAGCTAATAATGAACCAAGATGTCCCTAATGACGGAACAAATAAATGCACACAAACAAAGAACCGCATGTACTTCCGCACCAGTCATACACAAGAAAATGTTTAAACGACAACAGGAAGAACGTGAAGTCATGAACTTAATTGACAAGGAAAAAACTTGAAGAAAAACCTCTTACCTTGCCAGATCTCTGATCAGGAACAATAAAGCTAAAGATTGACTTGAGTCCAGGTGCAGGCTCATCGACAGTGATAGTTGTCAAAACCTACACATCATCAAAGAAAAAAAACAAGTATCATATGATTAGAAATGAACACTCGTGGAAAATTATGGATATCATTCTAAATATACATACAAAATGTCAGAAGGAAAAACATCTTTCAAAAACGAGGGAAACAAGCAAGCATAATCCACCCACATAGGAGCACTACTTTTAGTTGAACTTATACCAGTATCATATGACTAGAAATGAACACATGTGAAAAATTATGGATATCATTCTAAATATACATACAAAATGCCATAAGGAAAAATATCTTCCAAAAACGAGGGAAACAAGCAAGCATAATCCACCCACATGGGAGCACTACTTTTAGTTAAACTTATACCAGGTATCATATGATTAGAAATGAACACATGATCACTCAATACCATTGAACCTACCAAACCAAATCATACACCTCACTGTTATTTGGCTTCGATTGGTAGTATTCTGTTATTGTGGGTTGTGAAATGGAAGCTTAAAATTAATAACAAAACACAAATATAGGAGGGCCAAACCATAAAAATATTCATTTAAAGACTAAAATTGAAAAAATTCTAAACTTTATGGCACTATAATTAAAAGATTTTAAATTCTACACGGCCCGCAGCCCTTTGGTCTTAGGTGCCCTCTGCCCCTGGCTATAACTGTCAAGTGAAAGTTGATAGGTATTTGGTAAACATGACTTCTAAGTTTGCTTGATTTCATTTCAAAGTTGAATCGAATAATTTATATATCTAGTTTAGTAAATCAGATAATAATCATAGCCTTAGCTGAGACAACACAAACACCAAATTTAAACATAGCTCACTATCAAATAGTTAAAAACAAGTAATAAATCAGCAGTTATTACGAAAGAAAAAGCTGGATATAGACATACATTAGAGTTAGTGTCAA
>SKCR01015054.1:0-93582 GCA_019454045.1 Zanthoxylum bungeanum | reverse complement strand
ATACAATAGGATCTTTCATTCCTCCTGTTCGGGGGGTACCTCCTGAAATCAGGTTCTGTCAAGAGGCATATGCCTTGGATCTCTGTGACGATTTACCTTAACGGTTTATTCAGAGGAAAGTACGCCTCTTCCCTAGCGACTTGGTTCACCTGAGCCGGAACTCTTTTCTCCTGATCACTTTGAGGCATCGGCTTGAATTCCCTTTGCTTCAGAGGTGGTTTCATGAATTCCCTATCTGGCTGAACGGCGTAAACACGCACGTATAACGCAAGCGCACGTATCGTTCAAGTAGTATAAAAATATCGATCCCACGAGGACTTAATATCTAAGCTATTAATTTTATGAGGTCAAATGATTACTAGTATCTAACAGGTTGTTTGATTGATTTGAAATGGTGATGATTCTAAATTTAAAAACAAGTAAATAAAATTATTCGAAAGTAGGTTTTAAGAAAATTCAATATTAAAAACTATCTAGGGTTGTGATTTCTTCCAATATCATTTAAAAGATGAAGTAGTTATCTTAAAGTTGGGTAATATATTGATTTATTAACCTGGAACACTAAATTATGTGTAAGCCTCTGTCGATGGTCAGACACAAATACCCAGTTTAACCCAATTGAACCATATGTCTATGTCAACCAAATTATCTGGATTCATTAAGTTTAAGTTCCAATTATGGCTACCCCCGCCCGACAGGTATATGTCTATCCTGTAAGGAAATCTATTAAAGGGTTATCTATCCTCAAGGAAGATCGTAGGCTATTGAGTCTAAGGTCTTAAACTTAAAATCCCTATGTCTAGTTCATTTTAAGTTTCCCAGTTCAAATTTATTAATGGCCAGTTAATGAAAAAGCATTAAGATTAAGACTCAATAAATAAATCTTTATAATACCCAAACTATAATCTAACCTCTTATAAATCGGTGATATTAAAAGTCATCACAACCTCATAACTAATTTAGTTACAACACATAACTAGGGCTAGTAAAAACTTGAAAATAAAAGACATAAAGTAAAAATGCGGTAAAGTAAATACTGAAAAGTAAATTACAATAAAATAAAATGCTAAGGTAAAATGAATTACTTTTACTACTACTAATTTAGATATCTCCCATAATATAATATACATATAGGCGGTATCCTGATTAAGTCAAATTAAGTCCAACCAGCCATTAAGATGGTAAAAATATTTGTCCATGAACCTGCCATATAGGCGGTAAGAAAGTTTAATTACCAACCGACCAATCTGGCGGTATCCTTGATTAGTCAGGTTTAAACCAGATTAAAAATGAATTACCAACCGACCAATCTGGCGGTATCCTTTTGAAGTCAATATTTTAAATAGTGAATATATTATATTTAAGGGAGATTAATCTAAATAGCAATAGTAAAAGAATTACCTTTCACCCTAGCTGGGGAAGTTACCTCCTCATGGTGTATAGTAAAAACTATAAAAAGTAAAAAAGTAAATTACTATTATTACAATACGTAATTAAAATTAATTACAAAACTAAAAACTAAAAACTAAAAACTAAAAGAAACTAGAGAGAAAAACTCCCTCTTTACATCAAATAGATGAGAGAGAGTGGTACATCTAAAACTGGAATTTCGCGCTCTATTTATAGGCGTCAGTAAGGGTCGCGCGTCGCGACGCCCGTTTGGTCGACGTGGCAGCTTCTGGTTCGTCGGTTGAAGATTCTGGATAAGGTGATAAGGTGACACGTGGCATGGTGGTTGGGGCTCAATAATTGTGACACATGGCGGCTTATGATTGGTCGGCTAGATTCTTATCTGCCACGTGTCAAATAAGGATAATTCAGTCTATTATTGATGCTGACGTGGCGCTGACGTGGCAACACGTGGCAATTTGATTGTCGACACCATAGAATTGCGACACGTGGCACGCTGTGATTGGTTCATGATGACGTGGCGATGACGTGGCTGTTTGACTTGATCAACGGTGATGTAGACAATGACGTGGCTGAAAAGTGGAGTGACACGTGGCGATGGTGACTGTCGGCACCGTAGGATGATGACACGTGGCACGGCGCATGTTAGCAGATCGGCTGTGATGGTGACACGTGGCACGGCGTACGTTAGAAAAGTCAAACTTTTCTCAGATTCTGATTTGTGGACCCAGCGCACGTTAGCACTGTTCGGTGCATGTTAGGCGTCGCGACGCCAAAGGCTTGCGCGTTGCGGCGCGCCCAAATTACCAAAATACCCTTTTTGCCAATTTTCATTGTTTTGCTCCAAATCACCTCCATAATGTCCTGAAACTTTATTTATCGATAAAATAACACAAAACACATCAAAATAACACAAAACTCAAGAAACTATACAAAATATTAGGTTAAATGAGTGGGAAATAGTGATAGATTTACCACTCATCACTGTCCTCCGAGGAACTTCTGCCCTTGCCGCCCTTTCTTTAGTAGCTGTGCCCCTTCGTGATATCTTTTCCTCTACTTCCAGCAAAGCGAACCTCCGGGCTATTTCTAATGCGGTGGCATAGTCCGGTGTGTCCTGGATTCTCAAGTGGGTCCATAGCCTCCCGACCTTCAAGGCCCCTTTCAAACTTTCTAAGGCCTCTAGCGACTCATATCCTCTGACCTCGAGCACCAAGCTGTGATACCGTTTAATGAAAACACCCAGGGGCTCGTCATCCCCTTGTTTTACAAGCCGCAACTCTCCAATCCTCTTCTTCGGGACACATGCCCCTTTAAAGTGCCGAACAAATGACTTCTTAAGCTGTGAGAAGCTACCGATGCTTCCTGGGGTTATACTTATGAACCACATGACTGCGGGCCCGCCCAAGTTTAATGGGAAGACTTTACAAATGACATCCCCCACCATTCCTTGGACCTCCATCAATAAAACGTAACCCTCAATATGCGATTTCGGATCGGTATGGCCTTTATAGGGTGTTATGGTCGGCATGGTGAATCATTTTGGGAATTTTGCCAACCTTATTTCCTCTGTGAAGGGAGATTCAACCTCACCGTCCTGAGCATCCCCTGCATCAGCTTTGAAGCTCTCTTCCCACTTAGTCATTTCGTCTCTTAACCAAGCTTTCATGTTGTCATCAGGGCTAACACGTTGCCCCCCGCGGCCTTCCTCGCTCATGTCACTTCGAATACGGGGCATGCCGGGGCCAGAAATTTCATGTTCAACTCCACCGCGCCTCCTATCTTCCCTTTTGGTGTCGTGTGGGCTATCATAGGAAGAATTTGGCGACTGCCTCTCCTCTTCTTCTTCCCACATATCCTCCGCTTGAAAATCCCTTTCTATCACCCGAGACCTCATCCCGCTGGGGTCCTTCCTCCTAGGTTCATCGTCTCCACTCACATCTACAACTCTATTTCCTTCCGCTATTTCACATCTTCTCTGGCTGGTTCCAACTTCAAGTCTTTCATTATTCGTCTTTTTCATTCTCTCCAGTTTGTCCATCATGGATTTCAATAGGGTTTGATTTTCCTCCCTATCCTTCCTCATACTTTCCTCTATTTTTCCATCCATTATATTGTTGAACTTTCTGACGACCAGTGGCTTCCACCTTCTACCATCGTCCTATTACGTAAGTTACTTTTCGTTGAATTCCCCACAGACGGCGCCAACTGTTGACAGCTGATTTTTGTCTCAGGGGCAATAAGGGAATACCGCTCCCGAGATGGTCTTCCTTCAACAGTGAATTTGTTTGGTTATGGGAAACCAAAAGCAAACTTTGACAAAAGGGAATAAACACGCAAATCAACGCAAAATATTAACGTGGTTCGGCGGATTGAATCCAACCTACGTCCACGGGCACAAAATGGATGGGTGTTTTATTACCGAAATGTGCTCGGCCGACCTATTTTATGATCGGTCAGTGTGGAAACCGAGCTGTTTGTGTTTACAGAATAGTTCTCTCTAGCTTTTTAGTAATCAAACTTACTGATCAATCAACCCTTACAAATGTGTTTCCCCCTCCTATTTATACTAGCAAAGAGGCGGTTTTATCCCCTTCTTGATGACACCACCCATGTGAATTCATTAATGGGCTTCATTCCCTCAAGGCCACTTGGCCGAAAATATCTTGTTTCCATCATCACCATGTCCCATCATCTTATCCCGTAAGGATAGTGTCTCTTCACCTTATCCAATAAGGATAATGTCTCATCACCTTATCCAGTAAGGATATTGTCTCATCACCTTATCCAGTAAGGATGAAGCGGTGGAAAATATCTTGACATCTGCTCGGTCTGCATGAGGTCGGTCACATTGGTCATCTGTTTTGAGAAAAACTGCTACCGATCTGATAATATCCGACCAGCCGTGCTGAAGTGGTCGGCCACTTGTCAACGAGTGCTCGACCTTTTCTGTCGGAACATGTCATGTTATATAGTCTGCAACACCCTTCTGAACGGGTCAGCATTAAGGCTCTTGGTCAGAAAGGGAGTTACCATTTCTACCATTGTCGTACTGTTCAAACACCTTGGTGCTTGAAAATACCTCTAACAATTAATATATATATATTATATATATATATATGAGGAGGTTCCAATTATACATGGCAAAAAAGCCCGGGGTGAGAAGGCCCGTCTCCACCCAAAAAGCCCGGGCCCGGGCCGGCTTAAAATAAAAAATTAAATATTTTAATTTATATAATATATATTTATATAATAAATTTTTTATATTTATAATTTTTTATAATAAAAAAATCGGGTCCGGACTTAAAATAAATAATTAAATATTTTTATTTATAAAATATATATTTATATAATAAATTTTTTTATTTATAATTTTTTTTATAATTAAAAAATCGGGCCCGGGCCAAATTTTTATTGACCGGGGGGCATCCTTAACTTTCTAAGTTGAGGATCAAGTAAAAAGACAAAAAAAAATATATATTTCAATACAATTAAAGATAAACAACACTGTATTAAAATATGTAATATTTTTATCTTTTACTTTGGTTCTTAACTTAATAAAATGAGGAAATAGTGAGGTTCTAATGATAAAAAAATATTTTTCTATCACTTTATATATAATGAGGTTCTAATTAGAGATATTTTAACTTTTTAAGTCAAGTATCACACTAAAATTTTAAAAAAAAACATAAATTTCAATATACTAAAAGAAAAATAATGTTGCATTGAAATATGTATTTTATCTATTTTTTTGGACTGATCCTTAACTTAATAAGGTAATGGATCTCTTATTGAAACCTTACCATATTTTAATGAAATTCTAATGGAGGTTCCATTAACTTATTAAGTCAAAGAGCACATTAAAAAGATAGAAAAAATATTAATTTCATTACAATGTTGTTTGTCTTTTAGCAAATTGAAATATATGTTTTCCTATCTTTTATAGTGGGTTCTTGATTTAATAAATCTATCATTGGAACCCCCTCTCTCAATATATATATATATATATATGATGCACTACTAAAAGATAAAAGATAGGGACTCTAATACACTAACCAACAAAAATGAGAATGATTATATATGTGTGTTTATAATGTGACCTCCTTTTACTTTCAAATACATAGTTTCATTAATATATGATGTATGTTGGATTTCTCTTTTTTAAGCAAATGAAAATGGGTTTTCCTTGTGTGTGCTTAGCAGACAGTTGATGAAGTTTTAGGTGCACTACTTCTGCCATTCCAATTCAATATATCCTTTATGAATATATTATTTTGCATTTTTCTTTGGTTAACTGGATTTCTAATGTTTCGGTGGTAATAAAGAGGAACCTAGATTTAATTTTGGAGTATGTACGTGTATTAAAGCACATGGAAAGATTACATGCACACTTAGAATGGTCTAGATTCATGCTAGTAATGTAATAAAAAATTTGATTATATGGTTCAGTTTTGATTCTAAATATTGAAGAATCGAAACCTATCGTAATATAACTGTTTCCATTCTGAAATAGAATTTTATACAAAAAAAATTACTTATCTATACCTGGCACTGTTGGTTACCCCTGAGTGCCACAGCCACTAAACGTCTTAACATGGCTTTACTGGTAATTACAGGAGCATATAAAGTACATGGAATCACATTGTGAAAATAGTTAGTTTTTTCACGTATTTATTAATGATCGTGGTTATAATCATTATATATATAAAAGTTTAATATTTTTTTCTAAAATACCACATAAGTTCAATGTTTTTCTTCTAAACATGTCACATAAGATTTTTCTTTTATTTAAAATTTACAAATCATGTTTATAATTAGATTTCTCCTCAATTTTTTTTATTATAAAAAAATAATATTTAAATTTTACTCAACCCGTATAATGAACGGACCATGCGCTTGATAAATATATCTTGACCATATACAAGAATAAATATAGATATTTTTCAAAGAGTAGTATGATTAAATAAGTTCAAATTAACGGGGATAAATAAATAATTCACAAATCTTATCAAGTCACCGAGCTAGAACATATAATCAAATTCAAATGGTCCACTCGATGGTGAAATTACCTACAAGCACTAGCGACAAACAAATACTATACCCAAGAATGGGGTGAATTGGGTTACAGCTAAAATATGCAGAATTAAAACTATTTGCCGATTTTAAGCTATTTTACCAATTAAGTTTAAGGTCAATTTTCTCTATTGTAATAAACAACCTATATGCAAGTTTCTAATATATAAGAATGTAATAAATAAAACTTGCAATATGTAAAGAGTGTAAGAATAGAGAAAACGACACCGAGATTTATAGTGGTTCGGCCAACAAAACCTACGTCCACTCCCCCAAGCCGCGCTTGAAACTTTTCACTATGAACGAGTTTTTACCGTGACTCACTCGCAACCAAGAGTTTTACGCAATGTGCACTCCAGACCTTTACACTTTGAGTTTTCTACGTAGGCTCACTCACAAACCTTTACAATTACCCAAACGATGGGATTTCACAAACCACAAGTGTTTTGTATAAGAAGTTGTAAAATACACTTGGGCACTCACAATGATAAAGAAGATTGTGTGAGTTGATTACCCAAGTGATCTAAGCTCACTACAAATGTATATGAAGGTGTAGTGTGTGAAAGTTTGATGTATGAGTGTATATGATTATGAAGGTTTATGAAATACTCTTGTTTTTGCTCTATGAGATGATATGAAGGTTCTCTATTAAGTCTCTTGCAAGGCAAAAATAAATTGGGCCTTCAATTTATAGTAAAATGTGAAGCAAGCCCCAACAGCTCTTTCTGAGACTGGTATGCCGATCTCCAACGGATATATTACCGTTTGAAAAACCCGACCGCTAGCTCGGTATGGACACCGGTATGATTACCGATTTGGATCATGCCGGTTCCAGTGTGTGTGCAATATGAAGAGCTTGACCGGTATGTTAACCGGTATGATGACCGGTTTAGGTTATGCCGGTTCCAGTAAAGGAACTAGCCGTTAGGCTCACCATTATGAGACCGGTATGGAAGCCGGTTTGGTGTGTACCGGTTCCAGTAAGCATGCAATCCATAGGTTCACTGGTTTTGTGACCGGTATGGGACTGGTAAGTGTTGGGGTTTTAAAGGGGAATATCGGTAACGCAGCGGAATAGTGGAAAATCAAAATTTTCCGATTTCAAAATTTTTCTCGGATCAATTAAATAAACTTATTTATTTAATTATCCAATTATCAAATTCTGAAAAATTACACAAGAGATCAAATTTCTTGGTAATTACCGAATTACCCCAAAACTTTGTAAATTGATTATTTTAGCCCAAAAATTATCAAATATAATTTTGGATGATTCTAAATCATTTCTAAAATATTTTCAACACATCTAATACATCAAAATCAGATTTAACACAAATCCCTAATTTTTTTCTAATTGCCGTGACAACCCCCAAATTTTCAAGTAATTGCATTTTGGTCCATTTTGTTCAAAACATGCCAAGATCAAATCCAATCAACCCAAAAGTTTACATGCCTCATATTCATACCATAACACATCACATATATGAAAAGCCCCAAATTTGGAGTGGGTTATGAACCCTAATTTTTCAATTTCATCAAATTGTCCAATTTCACCAAATTTACAAAATCTAACACTTTAATCCATTCAATACTTCACCAATCTAGCCTCACTACTTTGAAACAACTCTAGAACAATTCTAGGTCACGAAGGAGTGGCTTACCAACTCTAGAATGGCAACTTGATTTTATAAAAATCAAAAGTGAAGCTTTGAAACCATTTCAAGCTTACTTACATGCATCAATCTTTCATTCAAGTTCACAACAACTAAAACACAAACTATAAGTAGAGAGACAACATCAAAGCAACACAAGATGAAGCTAAGCATGTTAGAAACATTTTTCATGTTGGAAGATTTGAAAGAAAACTTACAAAACCTTAAGATTTCCAAGCTTTTTCTTCTTTTCTTCAAACTTTTCTCTCAACTACTTTTGTGTTTCTTTTGTATCCAATGAACTTCTTAAACCCTAAAAATGAAACAAAACAATATATACTCTCCAAAAAATAGCCTTGGCCGAATTTGGTAGTATAAAATATCTAGATATTTAGTTTTTGTTTCATTTAAAGTTATTTTATCAACTTGTTAATTTGATCATTACATCTTTAATGAAAATTCAACAAGTCAACAAAAGCAACTAAAAAATATAACAATTATATTTACTTAGGTATATGGCCGAAAATTACATTCAATTAAAGGAAAATGATATTTCAATTTTAAACACTTTAAATAAATATCAAAGAAGTCAAATCCAATTTGACTACTATTTCCTTTACTTTAAAGTAAATAATAAACACTTATAATCATTTCCTAACTTTATCATTTGGTAAGATATTTATATTTTAATTATATTAATTATTTAACAATTAAATAATTAATTAATTAATTAAATACAAATATCTCAAATATATGTATTATATTTACATTAAATATCTCAAGTACATATATTAATGATATATGTCAAATACCTTTATTTGACAATTTATTAATGTGTATTTAATAATATCATATATTAAATACAAATACATATTAATTAGAAAATGACTGTTCGGTCCGTTCGCATGTATATTTTGTTTAACGTTTAAACGATTTATAAATAATCACCATTATTCATAAAAGTTGCCCTAGTGCTCTACGAGTATATTTCATTAGTGAGACTCTCTAGATTCAGGTATATCCGTCACAAAATCCAATTTCGTGTCCATAATTTACCCACCCGTAAATTATGACGACCACAGATAAACTAGCTGAATCATACAGGTCGAGGTCATTGCATACGTATAATCCCTCCGTCACAGGTATCCGGATAATCCCAGAGATATAGATGTAAAGGTCAAATCTCTATAGGTATTATCCCATCAACGTTTCTATTAGCAATCTATAAATAACATTCGGAACTCACTTCTGAAGTATATTATGGCCATAGATTTAACTGATTGCTAATCAAATATGGACTACTCATGCCCTGTACACAGGACTGACAGATTCTATCTTGACACACACAAGATATCCTGAGGATCGGTCCACACCCAACGAACATGCGGAGGTTTGATCTAAATAGATCGGTGACGTGACTGCCATCTAAGTGTGGAGGATATCTCATACATCCACAGTGGTGTCTCAAGTCGAAGGACCACTATGCTACTCAACCCGAGAAGATTCTTATTGACGTTGGTGTACCATCCATTAAGAATCTTCAGTGATTCGTTCAGTGTTTATCCACTATAAACACCTACACGTCTATACGAGTCTTCCAAGACTCATGGTTTATTGGGATAAACCATCGGACCAAGTCTCGATATACGACATGTACTGGTCTCAACAGATTTGACTAACCGACCCGTGTTAGTAAATCTTGACCAGAAACTATATTTGATAATATACATTTAGCAGTGACACTTCCCAATGTCAATTACAAACTAACTTTGTAACTGTGTACTGCATTATATATTATCGGGCCTTTGTCTAATATATACATATCACTAAACCACATTTAGTTTCAATCTAATAGTAATTAGATCGAATACGTATATAAAAACAAGAGGTGTAACCACTAAGAAAGTAATATTATGGAAAAATGGGATTTTCGTATTCATGAATCAGACATAAATACGGTCCTGATTGGCGCTCTGAGCACCAACCCCAACAATTTCTCCCACTTTCTCTAGTGCCAATCCACGATATCATATACACATCTCAATGTGTATCGTATACTCATGGCTCTCAAAAGCTCACCTAGCACTTAAGAGGTAGGCAACAAGAAGTAGGTTTGCTATTACATAATGAGTTTTTCGAACAAACTCAATCGTTTCCCATAGCCAATATCTTTCATATTTTGTAGAATCTAAATTATACATTAATATGAATCAGACACTACATCAGTATTGTGCTACAACTACTGAGTTGTCCAAGTATTCATGGATCAAATCCAAAATACTATGAGGACAACCGCAAGCACAACACCAATATAAAACTTCTAATTTATATGGTCACTATGCAACTTCATAAGTCAATACTTAATAAGCTGCATCTAATTCCACTAAATAGTAGAATCCTTCTTGACACTTCCACTACATCTTTTGTGACTCTTTATGACGTAGACTGTCTAACGTCATAATTAGTCTCAAAACTAATATGACCCTAATGGTTGCAGATCACATTCTCCATGAATTATAAACTCGTTCTTAATATCTCAAAGATCACAAAGAACGTGTTTTAAGATCTATCATATGGTCTATAGGGTATCAAAATAACTCGTAACAATTACGATTAAATCGATATCTTTAATCGCATATAATAAAGTATTATATGCTCCGGATATAATCGCATATAATCGTATATAAGGGGATTTTCGTATTCATGAATCAGACATAAATACGGTCCGGATTGGTGCTCTGAGCACCAACCCCAATAGTAAGGTCCGTGCCGATTCCAGTGAGCATGCAAAACAGAGTATCTCACCGGTATGGATACCGGTAAGGTACTGGTATGCCGGTCTCTATACCAAAAAAGCAAATATGAAGGTTTTAAAGCATTTTTTACATGAACCTAATGCATCTAAGTGAATTTGCATGTTTTCTATGAGCTTAGGCACTTGAATAATCAAATCACATTACAATTAGAGCCCTAAGCTAAGACTTCACATAAATTCTTCAATGTGTGCAAGTCCTCATTCTTCGCTCCTCACCACAGTTGTGCTTCGACATCTTTTTGTATTGTCTCGTTTTTGTGTGTCGAAGACTTCACTCTCGTTGTATCATCAAAATCCATTATGCGATTGTGTTGCTAACAATATCCCCCATTTTGATGATGGCAACCCCTTAAAACTTGTGATCTTATGAGAGTCCAAATGTTGACGATTTTGCTCCCCCTCAATGTGTGATTGTCTTCAAACTAGCTTTATAAGACTTAGACAAACACTTTAGTACATTAACTCCCCCTTAATTCAAGGGTGAGGGTAAAACAAGTTTTAATCTAATTCCTAATGATTTCTCTCTCTTTGACATTATCAAAAAGTGAAGAAGCAAAATTTTAAGCTTAAATGAGATACCAATTAATGTGTACATTAAATGATGATTCCAAAATTTAAAAGTATGCACATTTTGGCATTTCCCCCTTTTGCCATAAGATGAGAAATCATACATAGATTATTTCTCAAAATTTATACCAATCATTACTAATTAAATAAATATCAATGCATTTTTAATGATTTCTTCCCATAATTATGATACCAATTAATCAAATATTCATGCTTTTCATTATGCCAATGAGAAATTATGTCTATATACATGCATTTTATTTTCATTTAAATATGTTAAATGGAAAAATCATTTTATATGCAAATCAATCAAGTAATCACATATATGCCAGTTAACTCAATAAATTCAATGTGACACTAATTGATACAAAATGAGGTTTAAATGTATGATTAAGACATTTAATGATATCAAATGAATAATTGATACCAATAGAAGTTTGAATATATTGCCTAATCACTTGTATGCTTCAAAATGTATTAACCAATTTGAAATAAGCATACAAATACAAGTTGGAGGAAACGGTACCAATGTTTTGGTGAATGCGGAGTTTACCTTTAACCGTTGTCATTCCTCATCTTTTTGAGCCTTTGGGATCAATTTGTAATTCTCTTTAAAATCATTCCCAAAGCTCCCCCTACAAATTTATAAATTGCATTTTGATACCCAACCTTCTTGGGTCCATGGGGGTTAATCTTGATTCCTTGAGGAATCCATGCATTTTTAATCACATTTTTGTTCTTGCACTCAAAAATTTTCTTTCATTTCTTATTGCATGCATGACAGATGATATTTTCATTTTTAGCAATATTAGCATGAGAGTCGGATGCCTTAACAAAATAATTCTTTAAAAATTTTCTTTTAATATAAGGCCTATATCATAATCCTTCTATTTTAAATGCATATTTTTGGGATCCAATAAGCATATTAAAATTTTTCTGTCCCAATGTGAATTTACTAACTATGTTTTGCAAATCTATAACCTTTGTGTTTAATAAAATATTTTCATTCAAAATAGATTTACATTCACATGTTTTTGAGCTAGATGACATATTAGATATGAATTTTTCAAGTTCTAGTTTTTTATCTCTTAAACATGCATTTTCATAATTTAAACATGCTATTTCTTTTTAATGTTTGGCCTTTAAGCATATGATCTCATTATCTAAAACATGAAATTTATTCATACAAGATGCATGTTCATTTTTAAGTGATGAATGCTCATTTTTAAACAATTTAAGTTTCTTCTTAAGCATATCACACAACTCATTTAAGCCATTAAAAGCATCAAGTAAATCATTATAATCTTGAGAGTTGTGTACCTTTTCTTCTTCGCTTTTAAAGAAAAAATCCTCATCCTCGATAGCCATGAACTCTATTGTTTTGTCTTTGACTTCTTTCTCCTCGGATGAGTTGGAGTCGCTATCGCTCCAAGTTGAAGTAGCTTTCGATGCCTTTTCTTGGACTTTCCTTTCATTTTCTTTAATGGGCAATCGGTAGCTATATGACCTAGTTTATTACATTCATAGCAAACATTTTTCTTGTTCTTCTGTGACCATTTTTCTTCTTTCTTTTCATCAATTTTTGATTTTCTTTTAAGCTTTGCGGATTTGAGGAGCTTCTTGACCTTATTGTTTATTATTGGCAACTCATCATCACTATCTTCCTCACTTGAGCTTGAATCATCTTTTCTTCTTGCTTTTAAGGCAAGATTCTTTCTTGTTCTCTTCTCATCTTCCTCCTTTTGATCCATTTTGATCTCCAATTCATATTCAAGAAACTTTCGACTAAATCATCTAGCTTCAAAGTGTTCATGTTGTTTGCTTCTCTAATAGAGGATGTGTAGCTTCTATATTCCTTAGGAAGTGACCTAAGAATTTTCTTCACTTTATCCGTTGGCCCAATGATTTTCCCTAAGGCGCCCAAATGATTTATGATAATTGTGAATCTTGAAATCATGTGATCAATTTCTTCCCCGGATTCCATTTTGAAATTGTCCAATTCGCACATAAATCGGTTGATCTTTGATTCATTCACTTGGTTTGTGCCCTCGTTGATCATTTTCAAAGACTTCCATAACTCGTATGCGTTTCCACACTCCGAAAGCTTGTTTATTTGATTTCGATTAATAGCACAAATGAGTTGGTTGAGTGCCTTAGCATTTTGTGAGGCTTGTTTTAAATCCTCATTATCCCATTCTAGAGTAGGCTTTGGAATCTCAAACCCATTGTTATCCTTCTTCGTTGGCCCTTTTGCACCTCGTGTAATTACCAAGTAGGATTGCAGAACAACGGCTAGAAGGTAGTTCAACATCCTTATTTTCCAATAGTTGTAATCGGTTCCGATGTAAATTGGAGGTCTAGTTATTGAAAATCCTTAGGCAAGATTTGATGAGTTGCTTGTAGAAGCCATGATCTATTCTCAGACGGTTAAGTCTTTGTTGAGAATACCTCGCTCTGCTACCAACTGAAATTACCTACAAGCACTAGCGAAAAAAAAATACTATACCCAAGAGGGGGTGAATTGGGTTACGGCTAAAATATGCGGAATTAAAACTATTTGCCGATTTTAAGTTATTTTACCAATTAAACTTAAGGTCAATTTTCTCTATTGTAATAAACAATCTATATGCATGTTTCTAATATATAAGCATGTAATAAATAAAACTTGCAATATGTAAAGAGTGTAAGGATGGAGAAAAGGACACCGAGATTTATAGTGGTCTGGCCAACACACTTAAAGCTTTTCACTATGAATTGAGTTTTTACCGTGGCTCACTCGCTACCAAGAGTTTTACGCAAGGTGCACTCCAAACCTTTACACTTTGAGTTTTCTACATAGGCTCACTCACAAACCTTTACAATTACCCAAACGATGGGATTTCACAAACCACAAGTGTTTTGTATAAGAAGTTGTAAAACACACTTGGGCACTCACAATGATAAAGAAGATTGTGTGAGTTGGTTACCCAAGTGATCTAAGCTCACTACAAATGTATATGAAGGTGTAGTGTGTGTGAGCTTGATGTATGAGTGTATATGATTATGAAGGTTTATGAAACACTATTGTTTTTGCTCTATGAGATGATATGAAGGTTTTCTATTAAGTCTCTTGCAAGGCAAAAATGAATTGGGGCTTCAATTTTAAGTAAAATGTGAAGCAAGCCCCAACATCTCTTTCTGAGACCGGTATGCCGATCTCTGACACCGGTATGCCGGTCTCCAACGGATATATTACCGTTTGAAGAACCCGACCGTTAGCCCAGTATGGACACCGGTATGATTACCGATTTGGGTCATGCCGATTCCAGTGTATGTGTAATATGAAAAGCTTGACCGGTATGTTAACCGGTATGATGACTGGTTTAGGTTATGCCGGTTCCAGTAAAGGAACTAGCCGTTAGGCTCACCAGTATGAGACTGATACGGAAGCTGGTTTGGTGTGTGCCGGTTCCAGTAAGCATGCAATCCATAGGTTCACTGGTTTGGTGACCGGTATGGGACCGGTAAGGTTTGTGCCGGTTCCAGTGAGCATGCAAAACAGAGCATCTCATTGGTATGGATACCGGTAAGGTACCGACATGCCGGTCTCTATACCAAAAAAGAAAATATGAAGGTTTTAAAGCATTTTGTATATGAACCTAATGCATCTAAGTGAATGTGCATGTTTCCTATGAGCTTAGGCACTTGAATAATCAAATCACATTACAATTAGAGCCCTAAACTAAGACTTCACATAAGTTCTTCAATGTGTGCAAGTCTTCACGTTTTTTGCTCCTTACCACCGTTGTGCTTCGACATCTTTTTGTATTGTCTCGCTTTTATGCGTCGAAGACTTCACTCTAATTGCATCATCAAAATTCATTATGCGATTGTGTCGCTAATATATGACTTATCACTTCGTTATGATCTTTTGAAAAAAAAAATCAAATACATGATACCACTTGTTATTTCAAATATGCTTTCTTCAGCATTTAAATTCGACTTCAATTTATGCAAAATGGCTGCTGTATTGTTGATGAATTCAGACTACAAATTAACTTTGACTTAGGCGGGGCCATTTAACTTAAGATTTTTTAACAGAAAAATATATGGGGTCCAAAGTCAAAAAGTTGGCTCCGACATCTCTTCTTCGCATTAATTTAAACTGCAAGTGTTTCGGCGCAGACCTTGAAGTCAATAATTTAACAATTATTCGTTATCTTCTTTTACCACTTGATCTACTTTAATATTAGTTTCTTTCGAACATGTGATTTATGTAGGAATTTTTTCTAATATTTATAAGAAGTTCCATTAAGAGCCCTATCCCTTAACATGTGTCTTGGGAGAAACACACAAAATGAAGGGATATATCATCTAAGAATGATAGAATATATAGAGGGATATAACTTTTAAAATAATTATATCCTTAAACTAAAGAATGCCTACAAAGGCACCCCTACATGTATATAAATACACCCCATTAGTTTCTCATTTGGTATTCAATTTTATTTTCACTTATGCCATTTATCCTTGTGCATTATTAGAGAGTCATTTTCTTGTAGTGAAAGAGAGTTTCCACCATTTTCAAGTTTGAAGTTCTTGGTTGAAGGAGTGCCATTTTGATATAAAAGCAACCAAATATCCTGGGAGAATATTAGCCAAGAGATTCGTGACACGCTTAAAAAGTGGTTCATTACTCTCAAGTATAAGAGTGTTGAAGTAATAAAATAACCCGGTAAGTCCGGGGTCGATCCACATAGAATAACTTTAATAAGATAAAATAATAATTTGAGTGAAAAATAAAAAGGTTGGATTGTTTGAAGTGATTGAAAATTTTAATTTAAACTGCAACAATAAAATAAAATACTGGGGTTATGAGATCTACTTTTAATATTTCAAATTTAGAAATCTCACTTTTTATAATAAATAAATTGTCATTATTACCCAATTAATTTATTTCAGGAATTAACTATGCAAAAATATTTAAAACCAGCCATAAAGACGGTGATAACTTTTGTCAATAACAAGTCCAATTAGGTACTCAATTATGCCAAATAAATAAAACCAGCCAATAGATTGGATTTTATTAAATATTAATCATTAGATTACAATTTATATATTATAATATAAGTGAGATTAATCTATATTTTTATATTAAAACCTTCTCCCTTTACCCCAGCAGGAAGAAATTAGCTACTCATAATTTGAATAAAAACACTCATAATTTTATTACTGAAAGAAAAATGTAACATCCCTGATTTGGGAAATGCTTCCGGCAGGGAATATGCCATACTATTCCCCTGAGCATCTGTCTTTATGACTATACACTACACTATTACTCCTTTCTCAATCAAACTCTTAAGTATGGAACCAATTCAAAACTCATCAACATGAATTACAAACTCAATGATCATAACTGTAAACTTAATAACATCTGCTTACAATGACGACTATCACATTACTTAAGACTATTACATGACTCATGTCTGACTTTGACTGGACTCTTACTCACTCCCTGTCTTGAACTGGTGGACTCCATACCCTAGTGACTGCATCAATATCCGTCCTTCCGAGCTCGTCCTCCGGGAATACCTACAAAACAAGAAAACTGAGAGTGGAGGGGTTAGATCATCGTACGATCTAAGTGAGTGGACGATAAAAACAACTGAAATACTGATATAAAATCATTTGGTTCTAAAACCAAAGTTTCAGAATTAAACTATATGAAACCTCTTTTTCTGAAAATTTTACTTCGAAAACTCTGTTATAAATCTTATCTTTCTGATTTTTGCTTTCGAAAGTCTGGTTTCTGAAAACTATTTCTGATCTCTGATTTTCTGAAAACTGGTTACTGAAAATCTGATAACTGTAAACTGCTTTGTATCTGAAAAACCTTGACGTATGAGGGCGTTATGTATCACCGTCCCCCCATACGCCTAACTGGAGCCAGCAGTGCAAATCCATGACTTTGGGGCGTTACGTATCGTTGTCCCCCAAAGCATGCCACTACTGTCCCTGAAACTGGTGGTCTTGGGGCATCACGTATCGCCGTCCACCAAGCCACAAACTAGAACTGGGGGTGCGGGTCTATGCTACCCTTCAAGCTCTAAAACTAGGGTCTAGGGGCATTACGTATCGCCATCCCCTAGCCCTGAACTAGGATCTGAGGGCGTTACGTATTACCGTCCCCTCAGTCCTCTACATGTGCACATGTATCTGTCCGTCAATTCCATCTGTATCAAGTTGCATATTGGGGTGGGTTTTTCCCCCATGCCCCGAAAAACATAAAACTCATGTTTTAAATCTCAAAGCTGAATAAAACATTTCATTTAGCATAAAACTGAAAACAAGTATAGCTAACGCCCTATGTGCTGAAAAAGTAAATCTCATTTCATAAATAATAAATCAATAAGAAAATCAACTTGAAAGGAGAAGTGTCCACTCACTTATTGGAATTTGGCTGGTGCTGTATCGCTTCGACGAAAGAGAATACGATTCCTGTAATGGTCTATAAATGATATCTTGGTTAGATTACAAACGATGAGATGAGTTTCAGAACTAGGTTAAACTTTCTCAATTCAAGTCCGTACTATCGTCACTTAATATATCACACTCAGAATAAGACGTAATATATGTATACGAACTGATACGAGACCCTAAAAGTGGTCTTAAACATGCTGGGGTGGAACTGGACTGATTTAAAAACTGTTTTGGGGATATTTTCATCTCGCGTCATGACGCAAGGTGTTACGCGTCGTGACACAACCATTCCAGAATCGGCCCTAAATTTTCTTCTACGCGTCGCGACGCGAAACCCTTTTACGTCGCGACGCGAACCTGATTTCCAGGTTTCTGCCTTTGTTTCCTCATGCTTAAGTCTTTTCAAATGCATCCTCAAACTTCTATAAAAAATTTTCTATTGCATAAACCATTCCATTTGGCTTCAAATAACATTCACCATACTACCAATACCTCACTCAACATCATCTTACATCCATTCTATTATCTTTTCCTAATTTTACCCAAAATTGAATAAGTTGGGGTTTCTCTCCAATTACCATTCTATTAACACAAAAATCATTTATTCATCATCATTACCAAGTCAATGAACTTACTATAATCATCAAAACTTAAAAACTCCAAAGATAACAATTTGGTTCAAGTTGTCTTACCTCTTTTCTCTTGATTTTTCTTCATTCCTCAAGCCTTCACTACTTGTTCTTCTTCCTTCAAACTTTTGGAGAATGGTTTTTGCCATCCTTTTCCATTTTCTCATTTCTCTTCTTTTTTTCTTCTTCTCTTTTTCTTTTTCTTCTTTCTCTCTTTTCTTCTTCTCACGGTTTCTCCTTTTATTTTGTTTCAAAATTTATGATTTGGTGAATAATGTACTCTTTATATACTAGAGGTTGTATGATATTTGGAAGGTTGGAGAAAAGTGTAAAAGTATGTGGAAAGTTTGAGATTCTTACACTTGAGCCCGAAATTACTATTCATCTGAATTTTTGACTTACGTTTTTGACCTATTTCAGGACTGAATTTGGAAAAATATTCAATGTGAAAGTTGTATATCTCGATCTCATCTTTTCGAAAATATAAAATTCATAAGAATCGGAGTTCATATGAGAAAGTTACACCCTAATTACCGTGGGCTGTCCGAAATAGAATATCTTAGAATCTCGTATCGGATTTCCGGAGAATTTATTGATTGTCCTCAAAGTCGTTCCACAAGTATATCTATGTCCAAACGTAATTTATATTTTGATACCTTCGTCCCACAATATCATGGTACTATAATATAACAGTAGTAGAATTATCGATCGTTACAAATTCTCTCCCCCTTAAATAAGATTCGTCCTCGAATCCTCTTAAACTTAGGATCTTATCATAGGTCATTGGATTTGTGGGTCCCTTATAAACCTCATTATTTGCTGTAACTACTCTATATCATCGAGAATCCTATTTGGCTTAATTACGAAGATCGTTACTCGATTGATCATTTACCGATTGACTAGTAAGTAAATAAGATTCTTCATCTTTCTTAGTATCTAACTTATTCTTCGAATCTTATGTCACACTTGATAAACTACTGCTTCAGAATTCATAACTTCAATGAAGATCATTTAAGTTCGTTTTTGCTTAATAAGATCTTTACTAGGTATCCTGGACTACCTTATTTCCAAACCTTTAGTTGTGCTCAACCTTCTATGTCTCAAAGGAAATCTCTTTATCTAAATCTTTGGTTATATTCGATCAAGTTCTCCTTAGATTAATACCTTTGACTCTCATTAGAGATATTAGTGAGTCATGATTAGGCTTCCCATACTCTCTTTTCGGACTTGGTCCTCGTCATTATTAACAGTGCTTGTACTTGATATTCCTTTCGTTCCATTTGTCCAACTTCATCTTACTATTCATTCTCATTACTTAGCTACTTAGCTCTCTATATTCTCCTTGCTAGACTTCAACCACTTATGAACTTCTCTCTTTAAGTTCTAATATCTCCGTTATTTAAGGGGGGTCTAGAATTCCTTAACTTACTAGTACTGTCTATCAATGACACTTATATTTAAAATATTGTTTCTGGATAGTTTCCTAATGGTCATCCTTAATTAACTAAATATCATGCTTATTTGTATGCACCTTGGTGCCTAAACCACATTCCTTGTTATTAACATCGATACTGGCGATTTGGTCTTGACAAAAGTTCATATTCTTTCGTACTTTGCTTTCAAGGGTCGTTACTCATATACTTGTCAATATTCCGTAGCTTGAGAATTCATTTTCCATGCCAATAACAGCTTCGTAATAATTTATCTCTTCAATTCTGTACTATGATACGTAGTGGTTTGGTCAACTTAGACTAGGGCTGGGTACTTATATGATTACCTGACCAAAATTACCTTGTTGTTACTTACTTTGTCTTTACTTATTAAGTATTCTCTCCTACCGTCGTTGCACATTAACAGCTTCACTTCTAACTTTTTCTTAGCACTCTTTTCATCCTCTACTTTATTCTACTATATACTGAGAACTTTCTTGGTCTATGTCTCTGTCTTTTTACCTGAGGAATATCTTCTTTCTTTACATCCCCATCATTTCATCAAACCTTGGTTTCTTGGAATCTCGGTAATTACTTGACTACTCTATTTTTGTACTGCTTTAACTTAACAATTTCTTTCATGACTCTTTTACTCAGAACTATCTCTCACTTTTGTTTCGTCCTTGATCTACATCTAAAAGTCTTATGTTTTGGTCTTCTTTTACTATACTTTCACTTACTCTTGGGAACATCTTGAAACAACCCTAAGGGTCCGTATCTGCGATTGTTGTCCAATGAGGGTTGGAAATGTGAGGGTTTATCCTGAGACATTCTTGCTTGTCTTATAAGCCTAGGGCTCTCGTGTATGCATATATCTGATGTCTATTCCTGTACTAGGGCACTACTACTAAAAACTCTCTGGTCCTTTTCTTTTAACTTACTTCTAATCATGTTCAACTATCGAACACACTACCCCATCTACAACACTCATCTGAAGTCATGTTCTCAAAGAAAAACTCTCTTGTGCAGTCTCCGCACTCCTTATTATTTAATATTCATTGTCGTGATCTATTAAGGGTTGGGAGGGTGGGTTCGATCTTGTCGCTTTCCTGGTTGTGCTTGCGTGTCATGTTCATCTATTAGTCTGAGAATCCCATGTTGCTAGTTCCCGTTCCCACCTAAGATACTCCCATTAGGTACCTTCTGAATTATCTCCCTTCTCAAGTTCACTCTTGATTCGCTACCCGACTATCGATTACACTATTCCTTATCATAAGCCTCATCTATAATTATGTTCTCTAATCAATTTATCATTTGCTTTTGTACCTCTTTCTTCTAATTTCTGTTGCTTGTCCCTCTTAAGTCTTTATTCTTTCTCAAATTCCTATTATACTCTATATGTTATTTTTCCTTACAAAGTCTACTTAGCTATTTAAATTTTATTCTCATCTTAGTCTTTTCTTCCCACTACCATGCGATTCTTTATAACTTTATTCATTATTTTTCCTGTAAATCGTTCTCCATTCTCTTTTTGTGCTTCTAAGTTCTTACTTCTTTACAGATTCCTTAATTCAACGATGTCTCTTTTGACTTAGTTCAACCTATCATAACTTCGAACTATTCCATCTCATACTCCTTATCTATAATTCATTGAACTCACTAATTTAGTTGTCTAATCATATCACAACTCATTTAATCTCTCAATTGTTCTTCCTTACTGGTTCTTTTCTTTACTGGACTCTAAATTGGAATGGATACGTGTCCACATGTGTGGTTCAGTGTCTATATGCTTACTTGAATCCAAGTTTCCGGAAGGAAATACCTTTATTCATTCTGCAGAAAATTGGTCGACTACTCCATGTTTCAAGGTCCCACAACCACCATCAATTCTCTACACTACTATCTTCTCATTATGTTATTTTTGTGCCTGAATGCACTAATTTTCCTTATTACTTCTCGCGTTCCTCTTACCATTTGCATATCTTATTTATTTGCTCTACAACTTGGTACTGAGGTTAGCGTTGGTTCATTCTTTTGACTATTCCCTAACTTTCTGCTCTCCGCTCTTGCTATAAATCACAGCCATGACACTCTGTTCTACTGTTCGTACTGATACTCCTATTACTCCTAAATATCTCTAACCTCATGGGTCTATTTTTGTATACTTCCATGGATTTCTACTAACTTGGACTAATCTGCGGGTTCTACTTCATTCGGTCTATCTGTGGTGTGGGCTCTTACTGGTTTTGCAAGCCTCGTGCTGACTTGCCTTAATCTTTGGCTACACCAAATCATCTTATTTATATCTTCGAAGACTTCCTTTCTCTTTTCTTGGGTGATATACCTTTCAAGGTCTTTTTATCTCTTAAGATGAGCTATCATTAAGCTCATTTCAGTCATCTATATCTGTGTTGGTAGGGACTAAGGCAAACATCTTATGTCTCAATGGGTTACGGTATCAGTGTCTTAGTATTCTGTGTCCTGGTAGAGTCTATTTCTCACGTAAGGTAGGTATGAGATAAACTATTGTCAGAACAGCTTCCTTAACTGGTATCACTAAGTGGTCGCAAACTAGATAACTTAGGGTCTTGTCCTCATCGAATAACTTGGGGTAAAGTAACTAATTGTTCCTGTTTATGACTTTTATTTATCTATTTGAGGACATGGGTCTGGATTTGGGGATCTGGAGTTCTCTAGATCCTTTTTGGCATCTCTTGGCTATGGGAACTCCCTAGGCTAGCCTTGATCTCTCGTTTCTTTTATCTTCCTATCTATTCCTCATTACTTGGGGAACTTACTATCTACACGAAGTACTTGAAGACAATTAGTTCAGCTTGAAGGAATGTTCGAAGGAAGGAAGGTGTAGACACTGTATTTTTATATGAGCCCGATGATGAGCCTCGTATGGAGGCAATACCTGAAACGTTGTGGAAGTTATGAAAAATGAATGCCGGAAGGAAGGAAAACCTCCAAAATTAACACCTCATCGAATTCAGACTCACTAGCCAGCCTCAGATTCACTTAGCCGTTGTTTCAAACTTTAGCCTCAGACAAACCCCAAACACCTGCAATCGGCCCATTACCCTGCAACCCACACAATCAGCCGAAGACCCATGCAATCCATCCACACGCCCAAAGCCCATACAATCCACCATGCACGCCCAAATCTTCCCAAATAAATAAAATCCCATGCATTCCACATGCTAAAATCCCCTCAAATCACTTTCCAATTTAACAAGATTTGAAATCCCATCCTTTCAAAATAACAAGATTTGAGATATCCTCCTCACCAAATTTATGAGATTATTTCTCAAAATAAATTCCCCAAATCAACATGATTTGTTTCCTTGTTTAGAGAACCCTCCAAATCATTATAAAAGAGAGACTGAATCATCAAAGTGGGAGGCTTCTCTATTTTTCTTTTTTTTCTAAGTCTTTTGGATAACGATCATCACCAAACAAAAAACCCCAAGCTCTTCTTCTTCTTCTTATTTAACAACCACCATCACCGAAAGAAACCAGCCCTCAAAACAACCATCATCACCAAAAGAAACCAGCCACTAAACAATCACCATCACCGAAAGAAACCAGCCACCAAACAACCACCATCACCGAAAGAAATCAGCCACCAAAAAACCAAAAAAAGGAACACAAACAACAAGAAAAATAGCAGCCCAAAACAGCAGCCAAAACACCAAAAACAACAGCCCAAACAACAGCCAAAACACCAAAAATAGCATCCCAAAACAGCAGCGCAAAACAACAGCCCAAAACAGCAGCCAAAACACCAAAAATAGCAGCCTAAAACAACAGCCAAAACACCAAAAATGGCAGCTAAAAACAACCAAAATAGCAAAAAAAAAAACCAAAATCTGCAGCCAAAAAAACAACCAAAATCAGCAAACAGTGCAACCAGAAAACCAGTAAAATAACAACTAGAAAACAACAACCAGAAATAGCAAAACAGCAACAAGAAATAGCAAAATAGCAACAAGAAAACAGCAACCAGAAACAACAAAATAGCAACCAGAAACAACAAAACAGCAACCAGAAACAGCGAACCAGCTACCAGAAACAGTGAACCAAGCTTCCATCCTTTTGGCAACGGCCTAACGCACTTCCAAGAAAGCAACTTGAAAGGTAAGACATGAGGGCACCCTTACCCTATTTATTTTTATAGTTCTGGACGCTGCATGTCTGGCTGGACGTGAAATACGTCCAGCCAGGTATGCGAAGTCCTACATCAAAGACGACCAAATTTCTGGTCACATTCTTTCTTTCTTTGGCATTCCGCTATTTATCATTTTTTATTTATTTATTCACTTTCATCGTTATTTTATTATTTCGCATTTAGTTTGTTATTTATCTTTTTGTCTATTTATTGTTATTTTATTATTTCACCTTTATTTTATTTATTCATGTTGGTGATTACCCGCATATGCATTATTATATTATTTCATGCCTATTTTTTATTATTTATATTGCATTAATGTTTATGTGTGTTGTTATCCCTTACGGTATATCAAATGGAAACCCAGACGTAAATTCCGTAGTCGAATTCGAATGGACGGTAGTGCGGTCTGTATTTGGGATACAACTCCACATACCACTCAGGAAATACTCATATATGCACGATTAACCCCCATTTTATTTGCTATTTATTTATTGACGCTTTTCTCGCTTTTGATTGATTTTCGTTATTGCATCTCGTGTTTCTTAATATAATATGCTTTTGGAATTGTTTTATTGTGATTATTATTTGCTTGGGAATGTTATTACATTTTTTATTCGCTTTTATGTATGAATTGCATTAAGACTTGGCCATACCATTATGTCAACCCGTCCATTATACTGGCATAAGTAAGGGACCATTCCGAACCCAACGGTTTGAGGACTTCCCTTGCGAGGGGTGAGTGTAGCCTTAAATCTTTTCCCAGTTCACACTGGGTGGTGACTCGTTTATTCTCCGGTTTAGTCCCCTGCGGCTACTTCGTACTCTCTACGAGCTGCAAGCCCAACAGTGTCAAGGTCGCCGAGCATCATAGGCATAGCGGTAAACCCTGCTTCACTCCTACAAATGGCGAATCCACTGGGGATAGAGAATCGGCCCCGAAATAATGCCTTGTAGTGTCCGTGGCTTTAGGTTTGATTACCCATGTCTCATATATTTTGCATACCCTTCTTACCCCGATGGCGTCATGTATCATGAAGTCGCTTTCATTCAAGACGGCGGATCATTATGTAATTATAACCGTCACTCGTTGGCACGTACCCTAGGGTATAAAAAAGGCGTGCTCACTTGATCGCTCGAACCCTTGAGTGGGGAGACCTAGTTGTGGGCAACCCTTCGCCGATGAGAGCCTTTATCCATACCCTTGTAAGCCCACATATGAACCATAGTTATATGTCCTATAGAAGCTACCCATATGCTTGTGTTTGGGACCAAAATCATTTGGATCCATTTGGACCTCTCGTCATAGGATACGAACTTGTTGGGCCACTTAAACTGGGACAAGTTTACATCTTATGGTAATTGGGCCAAAAGTTTTCAAAATGACGATGGGTCACCTTGTGTTTGGGCCCCCTATCATTTGAAGTTATTTAGCTACCTTATCGCAAAAGTGTAAACCTATTGGGCCTTTTCAACTGGGACAAGTTTGCACCCCGCGATAATCTGATTGAACGCTTGAAAATGATAACGGGCCAACTTGTATGAAAACCTTGATGGGCTTAGAAGGTCCGAACATGATTTGAATATGTCAGAGTCCGATATCCACACTAGCTTTCATCCAGGAAGGGTACGCCTTGTTATGGCATATTTGTATACTTGTGGATATCTCCAAGTCCATCCCCGCTACAACCGTGATTACTGAGGGCCCAATTCGTCGTTTCTAGATAATGGCACGATCCCTATAATAGGCTTAGTCAATTTTATAAATGGGCGGTCTTTGTCTGTTACTGATGAAAAAGGACTGAGGTAGCCAAGGTTCACCCCTGTAGCGTAGGAGAGAACGATTTTTTGTACCCCACATTGGTGCATAAAATAAGCCATACCTATGAAAAAAATGGACTTACCACGAGTGTGGGAGGAATAAGGTCGGAAGGATATATGCTATTTCGATAACCACATGCATCTCATGCATACACGCATCATGTTAACCCTTTTGTCTTAAAAGCAATCATAGATATCCGTTGGGTTAGAGAAAAATGAGGACTTGTCAAGAAAAGATTAGCAAGCATGGATGCATCAGGCAGTGAAGATTCGCGCATGGATCAATTGGAGACCAACATCACCAAAATTACCGAGCAACTACAAGCTTTGACCAACGTTGGGGCCAATTTGACAGTACCCCGCACAGTGAGAACATAAAATTTTACAGCCAGAGTAGAAAGACCATTGGGGGGCATTTAGCCAGAGAAAAAAACATTGTTTGTTTTTAGTCCTTAATAGTTAAGCATAAGTCCAATGATGAAATTGTTTGCTTTAGGGTGAAATCTTAGAAACAATAAGTTATTGATGTACTTTTATCTGACACTTTGAGTAGTTGATCTATGTTAGACTCGTAAGCACTTAATTATATGTTTTTAGCAGTGAAAACTTGAGTAGTTGGCAAAGTGACTAGTTGAAGAAATTAGAGGTCGATGAATGACCGTTTGCGTAGATGTCTATCATGATTTACTTGTGTTATGATGTGTGGTATGGTTGAAAATAAAAGAAAAGTCTCTAAAGAAAAAAAATTAAACCACATATAACCGAGAAGCATGAAGCTACCCATAGGCGAGTATTAGGACCACCATGAGGAGAAATGCTACCTTAAAGGGTAGGTGTGTTGCAAAAAAAAAGAAAAAAAAGAAAAAGAAAGAAAAAGAAAATCATACCATATTGAGCACAAAAAAAGCAATTGTAGAGCATAATTGAGATATCTAGGTTGGTTTGACCCATCGATCCCAATTTTTGAAACGAAATCATTGAGTTGGCTTACCTAGGAATCAAGCTGTAAATGAACCTTTGCACACACACACACTGTGAGTCTGGCTTAGATGATTTATTCAAAGACTTGGATTTGAGTTGCATTGAGTGTTTTGAAGGTTCTCTAGTTTCATTACTGGGCTTTCTTTGAGGATAATAATATGTGTAACTATTAGGACTATTTCATAGCCCGTAATATAGTATGTCGATACTGAATGCCACACCACATAGTGACGGACAATGGAGTCCAATTTCAGGGAGATGGCACATTTAGAAACCTGAGAATCGGAAGACATGATCCCAAAATGATGAGGTCGTTTTCAAAAAGGCGTAATCCACCTTGACCCGGTGCAGGTAGCAGAGAGTAGAAAGCTGAGCCAGGTCTGGGGATGACCAGTCTACCACCCTGCGAATAAGGGACACAACGATATCTTGAGCCATGAGACCAAAGAGAACTGAGCAATCACTGATTACGCCCAAAAATGACTTGCGGTTATCGCAGTATAGCTGGGGTGTCGATTCCTCAGAGAGAAGGTTACAATGGAACTAATTCACTTAAGCAAAAACATTAACGGTAATTTAATAAATAAGATGATAAGATTGGTAATTAAAATAAAGATAAATAAAATAATAGAAAAGATAATTAAGGATAATGGTAGAGAAATATGACAAAGCTTCGGGAATCCCTCTTGCATCAAATTCATATATTTAGTTATTAATTCCTTTTGTTACACAATTGAAGGTTTCACTTCCCAAACCAACAACCGGAAAATATTCAATTCTACACATATTCAAATTCTAAGGTAATTAATGTTTATTTTCTCTATGTTAACAGCACACAAAAGTCATCGTTACGAGTTATCTAACGTCGACAATATACCCTCAGGCAATACTGCAGCAGAAGACCAACACGCAAAACAACTTTACCAGTCACAATTAAATTCGCAAACCACACATAGAAGAAGCATGACTGGATCTATATGGGATTTAACAATACATAATTTCTGGGCTAATAAATCGAAAGATAATAGAAAATAATAAACATTAATTATATTAAACGATTAAAAGGTTCGTAGGAATCAAAAACACAAATAATAAAAATCAACACAAGAGTTCATCCCCTAGCTTCGCCTAGAGGATTAGTTCTTCATAAAAGAAATAAAAATAACCCGGGATTGGAGAGAAATATTATTCTGAATCATCACGGCTCTGTGTCCCGGCTTCTGGGCTCTGATTTCTTCTCCGAACTCTCGGCAGTGCTCTGATTTTTCTCTGCTTATGCGTTTTTGCACTCGGTACTGCTTCCAAAATATAAAACAATTCACGCACTGCAGCCCTTTAATATTTTCTCCTCGGCAGAGTCTTCAGGCAGCCGACACTGCTTCTGCTTTCTGCCTTTCGGCAGCCTTTTATTTTGTGTTATGCGCAGGCTCCTGGAGCTTCTCAATATTTTTCTTCTTTGTTCGCGCAGCTCTCCTCAAAATTTACATTGCATGGCCTTTTTATAATAAGTAAAAGCAGAACCCTAATGCCCACGTGTTCTCTTCTCCAATTCTTCATCAACAGCGGCCCCACCTTGCTTTTATAAAGTCAAACAAATTGAAACCTAATTAATTTATTCAAGGGCCCACGTGCAAGCTTTTCTTGGTCAAAATTTCGGCTGACTCTCTATTCTTTTAATCTCTTTTTCCCTTTTAAATCCTACAAATAATAATGAGAAAAATTACTAATATTAATTTAAATAATAGATACTTTCTAAATTTATGTAATAATGAAAATTATGCAACAAAATATTAGATATAGGACTAATACTTAGCAATAAATCAGAATAAGTGATGTTTCAAAGTACATTTTCTTACACTTATCAATCACCGGAGTAGAATTGACGGGAGGAAACTGTAAACAGGCCAAGGGGGCGACAAAAGACTTTTCATAGGCAAAAGGGCACCAAAGGCCAAGAGAATCCCTAAAGGGGTGAAGGAAAACCATCTACCAGAAGGAATGCCTAACTAAGGATGACATCAAGCCAATAGGACAAAGAAACCCCATCAGAATAGGGAATGCATCCATGGATACATGCATACACGTCGCATACATGTAATTTTTGGTTTATGTTTGCAGGCTTTGAAGAAAAAGAAAAGCGGCGAGGACGAGCAACTCCAAGAATGAAGATGAACCTCGATAATAGAGAACAACCTCGGGAATGAGGACAAGCAACTCCTCGAGAATGAGGACGAGCAAGCCGGGAATGGCACTCCGGCAATGGAGAACAACCTCAGGAATGAGGACGAGCAAATCCTTGGGAATGAGGACGAGCAAATCCTCGAGAATAAGGATGAGCAAGCCGAGAATGGCACTCCAGGAATGGAGAACAACCTCGGGAATGAGGACGAGCAAGCCGGGAATGGCACTCCAGGAATGGAGAACAACTTTGGGAATGAGGACGAACAACTCCTCGGGAATCAGGACGAGCAAGCCGGGAATGACACTCCGGGAATGGAGAACAACCTCGTAAATGATGACGAGCAACTCCTCGGGAATGAGGATGAGTAAGCTGAGAATAACACTCCAGGAATGGACAACAACCTGGGGAATGAGGACAAACAACTCATCGGGAATGAGGACGAGCAGGGGGAGACGTGCCTCACCACCATTATCAACAGTTTTGGGAATTATCAACAGTTAGGGAATGAATCCCTGAGGTCGAAGCACCACACCATCATAGAAAAAACTCCCCAGCGGATCGAAAAGTAACGCAGATGGACCAAAACTCCAACAACTCAGCACAATTCGGGAATAAAGCCCAGGGATCAAAGCATCTCACACCTATCATGGTTCGAGAATAAAGCCCAGGGGTCGAAGCACCTCGCCATCACCTCAGCATAGTTCGGGAATAAAGCCCAGGGATCGAAGCATCTCACACCCAGCATGGTTCGAGAATAAAGCCCAGGGGTCGAAGCACCTCACCATCATCTCAGCATAGTTCAAGAATAAAGCTCACGGGTCGAAGCACATCGCCATCAACTCAGCACAATTCGGGAATAAAGCCCAGAGATTGAAGCATCTCACACCCATCATGGTTCGGGAATAAAGCCCAGGGGTCGAAACACCTCGCCATCAACTCAACTCAGTTCGGGAATGAAGCCCAAAGATCGAAGCATCTCACACCTAGGATGGTTCGGGAATGAAGCCTAGGGGTCGAAGTACCTCACCATCAAATCAAATCAGTTTGGGAATGAATCCTAGAGATCGAAGCATCTCGTAGGGATGAATCCAAGCGGTCGAAGCACCTCACCATCAAATCAACTCAGTTCGGGAATAAATCCTAGAGATCGAAGCATCTCGCATGGATGAACCACATGGGTCGAATCACCTTACCATCAAATCAACTCAGTTCAGGAATAAATCCTAGAGATCAAAGCATCTCGCAGGGATGAACCCCAGGGGTCGAAGCACCTCACCATCAAATCAACTCAGTTCAGGAATAAAGCCCAGAGATCGAAGCATCTCACACCCAACATGGTTCGGGAATAAAGCCCAGAGGTCGAAGCACTTCGCCATCAACTCAACTCAGTTCGGGAATGAAGACCAGAGATCGAAACATCTCACACCCATGATGGTTTGGGAATGAAGCCCAGGGGTCGAAGCACCTCACCATCAAATCAACTTAGTTCGGGAATGAATCCTAGATATTCAAGCATCTCACAGGGAATGAAGCCTAGGGGTCGAAGCACCTCACCATCAAATCAACTCAGTTCGGGAATGAATCCTAGAGATCAAAGCATCTCGCAGGGATGAATCCCAGGGGTCGAAGAACCTCGCTAATTTTACTCAGATCGGGAATAAATCCTAGAGATCGAAGCATCTCGCAGGGATGAACCCCAGGGGTCGAAGTACCTCACCATCAAATCAACTCAGTTCAGGAATAAATCCTAGAGATCAAAGCATCTCTCCGGGATGAATCCCAAGGGTCGGAGCACCTCACCATCAAATCAACTCAGTTCGTGAATGAATCCTAGAGATCGAAGCATCTCGCAGGGATGAATCCCAGGGGTCGAAGCACCTCGCTAATTTTACTCAGTTCGGGAATAAATCCTAGAGATCGAAGCATCTCGCAGGGATGAACCCCAGGGGTCGAAGTACCTCACCATCAAATCAACTCAGTTCGGGAATAAATCCTAGAGATCAAAGCATCTCGCAGGGATGAACCCAATGGGTCGAAGCACCTCACCATCAAATCAACTCAGTTCGGGAATAAGGCCCAGAGATTGAAGCATCTCACACCTAGCATGGTTCGGGAATAAAGCCCAGAGGTCGAAGCACCTCGCCATCAACTCAACTCAGTTCGGGAATGAAGCCTAGAGATCGAAGCATCTCACACCCAGCATGGTTTGGGAATAAAGCCCAGGGGTCGAAGCACCTCGCCATCAACTCAGCACAGTTCGGGAATAAAGCCCAGAGATCGAAGCATCTCACACTCATCATGGTTCGGGAATAAAGCCCAGGGGTCGAAGCACCTCGCCATCAACTCAGCACATATCGGGAATAAAGCCAGAGATCGAAGTATCTCACACCCAGCATGGTTCGGGAATAAAGCCTAGGGGTCGAAGCACCTCGCCATCAAATCAACTCAGTTCGGTAACAAATCTCAGAGATCGAAGCATCTCACAAAAGCAGCGAAACAACAGGTAAGTCCGGCAACGGCCGACGAACCAGGTAAGTAAAAATGCATTCATGACTTTGATAGGGTTGTCACTGTCACACACTGCACAAGCCCCATCAAAGTGGGGGCGACTGTAGACACTGTATTTTTACATGAGCTCGATGATGAGCCTTGTATGGAGGCACTACCTGAAAAGTTACAGAAGTTGCGAAAAACGAATGTCGGAAGGAAGAAAAACCTCCAAAATTAACACCTCATTGAATTCAGACTCACTAGCCAGCCTCGGATTCACTTAGCCGCTGTTTCAAACCTTAGCCTTGGAAAAACCCCAAACACTTGCAACCGGCCCATTACCCTACAACCCACACAATCGGCCCAAGACCCCATGCAATCCATCCACATGCCCAAAGCCAATACAATCCACCATGCACGCCAAAATATTCCCAAATAAATAAAATCCCATGAATTCCACATGCTAAAATCCCCTTAAATCACTTTCCAATTTAACAAGATTTGAAATCCCATCCTTTCCAAATTACAAGATTTGAGAGATCCTCATCACCAAATTTATGAGATTCTTTCCCAAAATAAATTCCCCAAATCAACATGATTTGTTTCCTTGTTTAGAGAACCCTCCAAATCATTATAAAAGAGAGACCAAATCATCAAAGTGAGAGGCTTATCTTCTTTTTTTTTCTAAGGCTTTTGGACGACAATCATCACCAAACAAAAAACCCTAAGTTCTTCTTCTTCTTCTTTAACAACCACCATCACCGAAAGAAACCAGCCACTAAATAACCACCATCCATGAAAGAAACCAGCCACCAAACAACTACCATCACCGAAAAAAACTAGCCACTAAATAACCACCATCCCTCAAAGAAACCATCCACCAAACAACCACCATCACCGAAAGAAACCAGCCACCAAAAAACCAAAAAAATGAACACAAACAACAAGAAAAATAGCAGTAGAAAACAACAGCCAAAACACTAAAAATAGGAGCCCAAAACAACAGCCAAAACACCAAAAACAGCAGCGCAAAATAGTAGCCAAAACACCAAAAACAACAGCTAAAAACAACAAAAATAGCAGCAAAAAACAACCAAAAACAATAGTAAAAAATAGCCAAAAATAGCAAACAGCGCAACCAGCAAACCAGCAAGATAGCAACTCGAAAACAGCAACAAGAAACAACAAAACAGCAACCTGAAATAGTAAAATAGCAACCAGAAAATAGCAACTAGAAATAGTAAAATAGTAACCAGAAATAGCAAAACAACAGCTAGAAATACTGAACTACCAACCAGAAATAGCGAACCAGCGAACCAAGATTCCATCATTCCGGCAACGGCCTAACACACTTCCAAGAAAGCAACTTGAAAGGTAAGACCTGAGGGCACCCTTACCCTATTTATTTTTATAGTTCTGGACGCTGCATGCCTAGCTGGACGTGAAATACGTCCAGCCGGGTATGCGAAGTCTTACATCAAAGACGACCAAATTTCTGGTCACATTCTTTCTTTCATTGGCATTCCGCTATTTATCCTTTTATTTATTTATTTATTCACTTTCATCGATATTTTATTATTTCGCATTTAGTTTGTTATTTATCTTTTTATCTATTTATTGTTATTTTATTATTTCGCCTTTATTTTATTTGTTCATGTTGGTGATTACCCTCATATGTATTATTTTATTATTTCATGCCTATTTTTTTTATATTGCATTAATGTTTATGTGTGTTGTTATCCCTTGCGGTATATCGGATGGAAACCCAGACGTAAATTCCGTAGCCGAATCCGAATGGATGGTAGTGCGGTTTGTACTTGGGATACAACTCCATGTACCACTCGGGAAATACTCATATATGCACGATTAACCCCCTTTTTGTTTGCTATTTATTTATTGACGCTTTTCCCACTTTTGATTGATTTTCGTTATTGCATCTCGTGTTTCTTAATCTAATATGATTTTGGAATCGTGTTATTGTGATTATTATTTGCTTGGGTATGTTATTACATTTTTTATTCGCTTTTATGTATGAATTGCATTAAGACTTGGCTATACCATTGTGTGAACCCGTCCATTATACTGGCATAAGTAAGGGACCATTCTGAACCGAACGGTTTGTGGCCTTCCCTTGCGAGGGGTGAGTGCGGCCTTAAATACTTTCCCAGTTCACATTGGGTGGCGACACCCTTATTCTCCGGTTTAGTCCCCGCGGGCTACTCCGTACTCTCTACGGGCTGCGAGCCCAACAGTGTCGTGGTCGCCGAGCATCATAGGCATAGCGGTAAACCCCGTTTCGCTCCTACAGAAGGGATCTTACATCTTCTAGGCACTTTATTACTTATTCAGGCATTTCCTATTCTCTTTCTATTGTCCAGGGTAAATATCCTCAGAATTTGACTGTCTTATTTCTATCCCTTTACTTTTCTTTATCTTTGGCTACTTACACTCTTATACATCTTTCTTTACTTTCTTTTAGCTTTCCTTTCTCACTCCCTTGGTAACTTTTCTTAAAATTTTACTGTCTGATTTCATAGCTCGTTTGTACTTGTGGTAATAGGTCGGAATAACTTAAAGAATATTTCTTAACTTGGATTTAAAGTATAATAGTTCTCATAAGGAATGCTATTCGAATAATCTAATAAGGCTTTATAACCTGTCTATAGAGCTTTAGGACGTACTCAAGGATCGGATACTGGAGAGGTAGTGCCTTGCAAACGAGTATCCCGGACATACTGCGTATACAAAACCCCCAACACTCTGCCCACTGCAGTCACCGACTTCCCTAGACAATACTCTGATACCATCTTTGTAACATCCCCGATATGGGAAATACTACCGGTAGGGAATATGCCGTACTATTCCCCTGAGCCTCTGTCTTTATGACTATACACTATATTATTACTCCTTTCTCAATCAAACTCTTAAGTATAGAACCAATGTAAAACTAATCAACATGAATTACAAAATCAATGATCATAATTGTAAACTTAATAACATATATTTACAATGACTATCATATTACTTAAGACTAATATATGACTCCTGTATGACTCTGACTGGACTCTTACTCTCTCACTGTCTTGAACTGGTGGACTCCATACCTTAGTGACTGCATCAGTATCCGTCCTCTCGAGTTTGTCCTCCGGGAATACCTACAAAATAAGAAAACTGAGAGTGGGGGGGTTAGATCGTCGTACGAACTAAGTGAGTGGACGATAAAAACAACTGAAATACTGATATAAAATCATTTGGTCTAAAACCAAAGTTTCAGAATTAAACTATATGAAATCTCTTTTTCTGAAAATTTTACTTCGAAAACTCTGTTATAAATCTTATCTTTCTGATTTTTGCTTTCGAAAGTCTGGTTTCTGAAAACTATTTATGATCTCTGATTTTCTGAAAACTGTTTACTGAAAATCTAATAACTGTAAACTTTTCTGTATCTGAAAAAACTTGACGTATGAGGGCGTCACGTATCGCCGTCCCCCCATACGCCTAACTGGAGCCAACAATACAAATCCATGACTTTAGGGCGTTACGTATTGCCATCCCCCAAAGCATGCCACTACTGTCCCTGAAGCTGGTGGTCTTGGGGCGTTACGTATCGCCTCTCCCAAGCCACAAACTAGAACTTGGGGTGCAGATCTATTCTACCCTCCAAGCTCTGAAACTAGGGTTTAGGGGCGTTACATATTGCCGTCCCCTAGCCCTGAACTAGGATCTGTGGGCATTACGTATCGTCGTCCCCCCAGTCCTTTACATGTGCACATGTCTCTGTCCGTCAATTCCAACTGTATCAAGTTGCATACTGGGGTGGGTCTTTTCCCCATGCCCCTTAAAACATAAAACTCATGTTTTAAATCTCAAAGCTGTATAAAACATTTCATTTAACATAAAACTGAAAAGAAGTATAGCTAACGCCCTATGTGCTGAAAAAGTAAATCTCGTTTCATAAATAATAAATCAATAAGAAAATCAACTTGAAAGGAGAAGTGTCCACTCACTTATTGGAATCTGGCTGGTGCTGTAACGCTTCGACGAAAGAGAATACGATTCCTGCAATGGTCTATAAATGATATCTTGGTTAGATTACAAACCATGAGATGAGTTTCAGAACTAGGTTAAACTTTCTCAATTCAAGTCCGTACTATCGTCACTTAATACATCACGCTCGGAATAAGACGTAATATATGCATAGGAACTGATACGAGACCCTAAAGGTGGTCTCTAACAGGCTGGGGTGGAACTGGACTGATTTAAAAACTGTTTTGGGGATATTTTCATCTCGCGTCGCGACGCAACCATTCCAGAATCGGCCCTAAATTTTCTTCTATGCATCGCGATGCGAAACCATTTTGCGTCACGACGCGAACCTGATTTCCAGGTTTCTGCTTTGTTTCCTCATGCTTAAGTCTTTCCAAATGCATCCCCAAACTTCTATAACAATTTTTCTATTGCATAAACCATTCCATTTGGCTTCAAATAATATTCACCACACTACCAATACCTCACTCAACATCATCTTATATCCATTCTATTATCTTTTCCTAATTTTACCTAAAATTGAATAAGTTGGGGTTTCTCTCCAATTACCATTTTATTAACACAAAAATCACTTATTCATCATCACTACCAAGTCAATGAACTTACTATAATCATCAAAACTTAAAAACTCAACAATTTGGGTCAAGTTGTCTTACCTCATTTCTCTTGATTTTTCTTCATTCCTCAAGCCTTCACTACTTGTTCTTCTTCCTTCAAGCTTTTGGAGAATGGTTTTTGCCATCCTTTTCCATTTTCTCCTTTCTCTTCTCTTTTTTTTTTTTTTCTTCTTTCTCTCTTTTCTTCTTCTTACGGTTTCTCCTTTCATTTTGTTAAAAATTTTTGATTTGGTGAATAGTGTACTCTTTATATAGTAGGGGTTGTATGATATTTGGAAGGTTGGAGAAAAGTGTAGAAGTGTGTGGAAAGTTTGAGATTCTTAAACTTGAGCCCGAAATTACTATTCATCCAAATATTTGACTTACATTTTTGACATATTTCAAGTCCGAATTTGGAAACATGTTCAACGTGAAAGTTGTAGATCTCGATCTCAGATTTCCGACGATATACAATTCATAAGAATCCGAGTTCATATGAGAAAGTTACGCCTTAATTACCGTGGGTTATCTGAAATGGAATATCTTAGAATCTCGTATCGGATTTCCGAAGAATTTATCGATTGTCCCCAAAGTCGTTCCGCAAGTATATATGTGTCCAAACGTAATTTATATTGTGATACCTTCGTCCCGCAATATCATGGCACTATAATGTAACAGTAGTAGAATTACCGGTCGTTACAAAAAAGAAATTACAAGAAAGCTTAAAAAAATATGACACACAAGAGCTGGATCCCTTCATAAATTTCCAGCGAGAAAACGTTAAGGAAGCTGAATTTTGAGAGTTGTCGAACCCTTTATTTATAGTGAGAGGCTCAACACCTCTCACTTGATAATTTCAAAAGGGAATTGTCACAAAGGGCCAATTCACCTTTCGGTTATTTATTTTTAAATTAAGAAAGCTACCATCATCAATGATCAAAATGGCATACCAAAGTCAATATGATGTATGATCAATGGGGTCCAACGGTCACAGCTACATGCAATTTTTGGTCTTGATTTGGGAGTATCAAAGTGTGAAAGTTGTGATTTGTCTTGACAGTGAAAAATTTCAAGGTTGATTCGAATCTAGCTGTCACGCTCTTTTGGGTTTTCTTGGCCTTGAAATTTAGTTTTCGTATCAATTTTTCTTGACGAGCATCCAAATTATTATTTTGCCTACAAATATGTTAAATTAAGGGGATTAATGAAATTATAAGTGTAAAATGATTAGTTTCTCTGTTATTAAACGTACACTTTTTAATACTCATCACACCTCCAACCAGCTTATTACTAGTCCCTAGTAATTTAAGCGAAGAAACTTTAAAAAGACAAATTCTTATCTAAATTTGTAATTATTATTTTTTCTTTCTAAATGATCAAATAAGTAAATTCTCGTGTACTTTTTACCCTTCTTCCATACACACATAAAATAAGGTATCAATCAATTTATTGTGGCCACAATATTCACAAGTCTTGTTGAAAAGAGAGTAATATTGTTTTCCTAGAGTTATATCAGAATTCACATCTTTTTGGCAATGGAAATTCATTTATAAACATAAAAATAATTTTTTTAAAAAATAAAAAATATAATACATCTCCAATCTTTGTAACGAGCTTTGGGCCAGTGACTCCCAAACCAGTTGGCTTTATGGCACTAGGTGTTAAGACATCCATACGAACTTAATTGCTTGGATCTCAGATGTTAAAAAGAAAAAGTGTCTGATTTTCTTAAGCTTTCTCTTTAACCCATGTAACGAACTTTGGGCCAATGACTCCCAGACCAGTTGGCCTTAGGGCACTAAGTGTTAAAACACCCTTATGACTTAATTGCGTGAGTTAGAGAGGCTACAAAATCAAAATTATTCACACATATTTTTTTTTTATTTTTTTTTATTAAACTAACTCAAGTTCTATCGTTTTATGCGAACAATCACTACTTGCTGAGGCAAGATTTCCGCTTACTAAGTAAAAGCATGATTAGTTTTATTTATTTATTATAATTTTTTGAATAAAAATATAAATTCCACTGCCTTTAGATGTTACCTCCAACAAACTAGAGAACTGAATATTATAAAATTTTCAGTTACAACCCATGATCATATGTTACCGTGTATGTTGATAATACATGTCAAATGAGCTTATGAAGATCATTTTAATCAATAATATGGAGAATTCATAAATTTAAATGATTCAAAAAGAAAGGAACAAAAATAACTTGTTACGAATTATTTTGAGATGCGGCTCAGGAGTGAAAAATCCTTACACAGCCACCTCTGAACAACAATTCTACTTGGTTAGTAAAAATTTTGTTGTTAGTTTGTGTGTAATTTTTTTTTTGAAAAAACACAAAAGAAAATCAATACAATATTTTTTTTTACACAAAATAACAACAAAGCAAAAACAACATAAAAAAAAAAGATTTTGAACGAAAAACACAGCAACGAAACATAAAAATGAAAATTATCTAATCAAGTATCCTCTCCCCCCAACCAATTAGAGACATTGTACCCAGTGTTTGAAAAATAAGAAGTAGAGTTTAGAAGAAATCACATGGTTAGTGTGGAATTGACAATTGAATCTACGATTTTTTAAAAGAAAAAATTACATATTAAGATTCAAGTCCACTCTACGCTTCTTGGCACGATCGTTACCAGACCAGTTCAACTTGGAAAGAATGGGGTCTATTTTTTGTTCATAAGTCAAGAGTTGGTCAATTAAATCATCAGCTTTTCTTGCAGTTAGGAAGAAATTTTTTACCGGTTTTGAAATAAACCCATTTCTTTTGGCATCCTCAAGGAATACAAAAAGAAAATCGAAAAAACCATCAACATTAAGTAGTCCAATGAATTTTTGGTGAATGTTCAAGTTCTCCCATGACGCAACTGTGAATACTTCTTCCAACGTGCCCAGCCCATCTAGTAAAGAATTAAAAGCGTCAACATGATTGATCATTTTAGTAAGTCTTTCAAAGATACCTAAGACAATGCGTTCTTTTCCATTTGATTTTCCGATGAGGTTTTCCTCTGTCAAAGGTTTTGGAATGATCCCCAAAACTTGACTGCCACCTTCTTTCACGACATTTGTAACACACCCCACCAATCCAAGATTGCCACCACCATATATTAAATTCATGTTTCTTTCTGCCATAACTCTACCCAATTATTGTGCAGCCTCAACAAAATCTGGTTTAGTTCCAGAGCTAGTTCCACAAAAGACATAAATATTAGTAACTCGTCGTCTTGAAGTTTTCTCCATTTTTTACAATCTCTCTTATCTAGATGTGTTGAAGAGAGAAATGAAGAGCTGAATTTATGGACCTGAAAAAGGGTGAGTAATAAATGCACTAGTACCTATAAAATGACAATTGCCAGATGAACAGTAAAATAGATCGTGAAAGTCAAAAAGTTTTGATACTGACGGTAAAAGTAAAGGAAATCAAAACAGTAAATTAAAGTAAATTAAAACAGTAATTTAAAGTAAAGGAAATCAAAACAATAAATTAAAAATATGTGCTGATAGTTGTGATTGTGGCTTACATCTTCATATGGTTTTACGTCCAGTAACGGCTTGACCGCCCTCTATGGGTCGGGGATAAGCTTCCCATCCAATTTTCTTATAAATTGGTATCGTACCGCAAGTGTACGGTGTCAAGTTTTAGTAGATGATAATTATGAGTGTTGAACCCACATGGATTGGAATCCAATTTGCACTAAGTACTATAATTACTAACCCTAACTTTATCTAGAAACACAATCTAAATTTAAATTAAATGGAAAGTTAAAAACAAAAACAAGTAAGAAACCAAACAATTTTTATTGCAAGATCAGTTATGAGATGAATTCTAGAATCTGATTTCACCTAGCTATCCACTATGTATTTGTGATGCCAAATTAACTACTATTCAATTTCTAAGTTTATAAGCCAAGAATCATAGAGTATTCCACTCCCTCTCCCGAGCAATAGTGAAAATATTATTAATTACCGACTTTGATATCCCTGTAAAAATCTAATAATTAACAATTCATTATGCCTTGTGATTCTTTATTAACGGCTTTCAAGGAATTATAAATTCTCCCGAACTCTATAAACTTCCAAGATTATATTTTATGGGTCCTATTCAAAATCCCTTCTCCCGAGCGATAGATTTCAAATATACAATCATCTAATTTGTGGCCAGCAAATAAGAAGCATTAAGCACAAGAAAACATAAATAAACTGAATGAAAACTTCGTAAAAATTATTTGGCAATTAATACATAGTTTCAAGCATTAGGCTACGTCATACTCTAAAAAAATAGAATTAGTTCATGGCTACATTAAAGAACAACAACATCTGAGTCAATAACATAATGATAATTAGAAAAAATTGAAGAAGAAAAATAAAGAGTAAAACCCGAATCAAATTCCTTTTGGTTCCAGACTTCACCACATTTGTCTCATTCCCTTGTTCTTCAATCTCTTCCTTAGGATCTCTCAATTTTTGTGCTTTGAACTCTTTTGTTATGTCTAATGAGCCTCTTTATGATTTTAGACGTAATTTTATATTTATAGGAAACCCTGAAGTCATGTTGCGCATGTGATATTGATTATTCTAAAGTGTCTGAAAATTCACCGTAGCGTCGCGATGCCAGAAATTGGCGTCGTGACGCCAAATCCTCAGGACAATTGTGTAAATCATATTGGGCATCGCGACACCACTCCTTTTCCTAGGATGAGTATTTTCAGCTTGTGTCCGCTTTTCCCGCGTGCTTCTGTTGCATCCATAAGATCCCAAAACCTGTACAATTGCTCCAAATCCATGCTCTAATGCTTTCTATCAATAAAACGCTAAACAACTCCAAAATACATTAAATCATATGGAATCTAACAAAATAATAAGATGATGATGCATGAATAAGTGTGTATAAATCACACTTATCATTTGGCAAACATGGTCTTTTAAAGTCAAATTCCTGAGACTGTATTATTGTTTTTCATTTTGAAATTGTGTATACAAATTGTGAATTACTCGATGAACATGTCCACTAGGATGCGTCTCAAGATTCAATGATATATCATCTAAAGACTTCTTACTCAAGCCATCTCTAATGAATTGAATTTTATTTTTGCGATTGTCAGACATCATTCCTAAGAATGACAATGAGTATTGCACGTCCAACGTGCACATTTATAACAAACACCTAATTGTTTATATCTTCATTTCATAGCATATGTGCTTTTCCCTAAACCAGACATGTAAGAAATGAAAGAGTCAAATGACTCACTTGCTAAGCGAACCGTTGCTTCAATTTCCCAACGAATATCACTAGGAATACCATGGATCCTCAGCAGCCTCATTCTTTTGGTGCGTTGATGAGTGGTAAATGTATCACTATTTCCCACTCATTTAACTTAATATTTTGTATAGTTTCTTGAGTTTTGTGAATATTTTGATGTGTTTTGTGTTATTTTGTAGATAAATAAAGTTTCAGGACATTCTGGAGGTGATTTGAAGCAAAACTGTGAAAATTGGCAAAAAGGGTATTTTGGTAATTTTATAGCGTCGCGACACCGAAACCCTTGGTGTCCCGACCTCTAACGTGCGCCGGAGGCTGCTAACATGCACCAGGTCAACAAGTCAAAGTTTGACAAGTTTGACTTTGCTAACGTGAGCCGTGCCACGTGTCATCATCACAAGCGATCCGCTAACGTGCGCCGCATGCCACGTGTCAAAAATTCAACGAGACGACATCAGCCTGCCGCCTTGCCATGTGTCACCTTATCGCTTCAGCTGCCCTACCACATGTCAGATAAGACCAGAAGCAACGAATCAGGAAATGCCACGTCAGCGCGTCGCGCCGCGCAAGGCTTGCGCGGCCCGACGCGCTCCACTTACTTGGGCCTATAAATTCGGCTTGAATTTTCAGTTTCAAATGTACCACTTCCTCTGAATCTCTGATGTAAATAGGGAGTTCTCTTCTTAGTTTCTTTAAAATTTCAGTTTTAATAACGTTTTGGTAAAAGTAATTTTCTTCTATAATAGTAATACCAATTTTCTTTCTTAAACTTTTTTACTTTTACTATTCAACCATGAGGAGGTAACTTCTCCATGCTAAGGTAAAAAGGTAATTCTTTTACTATTGCTATTTAGATTAATCTCCCTTAAAATATAATATATAAACTATTTAAAACCTGACTTAATGAGGATACCGCCATACTGGTCGGTTGGTTATTCAATTTAATCTGGTTAAACTTGACTTAATGAGGATACCGCCATACTGGTCGGTTGGTTTATTTATTGTTCCGCCTTTATGGTTGGTTTATTTTTTTTTCCTCATTTATGGCTGGTTTATTGACAAATATTACCGCCTTAATGGCTGGTTGGATTTAATTTGACTTAATCAGGTTACCGCCTATATGGCTGGTGGACAAAATTATCACAAGTATATATATTATATTATGGGAGATATCTAAATAGTAAATAGTAGAAGTTAATTCCTTTTACCTTAGCATTTCATTTTATTGTAATTAATTATTCCACAATTACTTTTTAGCAATTTTACTTTAAGTCTTTTAAGTTTTTACCAGCTTTAGCTATGTGTTGTAACTAAGTTAGTTATCTAGGGTTGTGACAAAATCTAATATCACCAGTTTATAAGGGGTTAGATTATAATTTGGGTAATTAAAAGATTTATTTATTGAGTTATAATCTTAATGCTTTTTATTAACTGGCCACTAATAAAATTGATTAGGTAAACTTAAAATGAACTAGACATAGGGATTTCAAGTTTAAAGACCTTAGATTCAATAACCCACGATCTTTATTAAGGATAGATAACCCTTTAATAGATTTCCTTACAGGATAGGAATATACCTGTTGGGCGGAGTAAATTATAATTGGAACTTAAATCTTAACAAATCTAGGTAATTTGGTTGACATAGACATATGGTTCAATTGGATTATACTAGGTATTTGTAAATGATCATCGAAAGAGGCTTTTACATAATTTAATATTCCAGATTTATAAATCAATATTTTACCCAACTATAATATAACCACTTCATCTTTAAATAATATTGGAAGAATTCACAATCCTAGATAGTTTTATAAATTGAATTTTCATTAATCTACTTTCGACAATTTAGTTACTTCTTTTAAATTTAGAATCGTCACATTCATTTCAAATCAATCAAACAACCTGTTAGATACTAGTAATCACTTGACCTCATAAAATTAATAGATTAGGTATTAAGTCCTCGTGGGATCGATACTTTTTATACTACTTGAACGATACGTGCGATTGCGTTATACGCGTGTGATTACGCCGATCAAGTTTTTGGCGCCGTTGCCGGGGACTTATTTATCTTTCACTATTAGTTTAGAGGTTAGATACCTTTACTTGTATCTAATTTCTTTTTACTTATTGTTTTTTTGTTTTATTGTGTTTCAAGTTATCAGATTCTTAATGAGACGAACAAGAAGCTTTGAGCTACAACCGCTTGACCCAGAAATTGAAAGAACCATCAGACAGTTGAGAGGGGAAAGACGACAAGGCCAAAAAGCAATTGTTAACATGGAACATGAACCTTTGGAGGTTGCACCACCAATTCCCATTCGAGACAGAACCATTTCGGTGGTAGATGGCCTCATTTCATGTATTATACTTCCTCATTTACCAGCAAATGCAGGTGACATCAAAACTTGCATTCAAATGATTCAGCAATCAGTGCAGTTTGGGGGAAAAGCAACTGAAGATCCTAATACCCACATCAGCAACTTCCTGGAAGTTTGTGGCACTTTCAATTACAACCGAGAAGCTGAAGAAGCAATGAGACTGCGTGTTTTTCCATACTCCTTGAAGGACAGAGCTAAAGCTTGGCTACATTCACTTCCACCAGGTTCCATTAAAACTTGGAATACTTTAGCCACCAAATTTCTTGCAAAGTACTTTCCACCAGCTAGAACTGGAAAACTGAGGAATGACATCACATCCTTTGTACAACAAGAATCAGAAACTCTCTACGAAGCTTGGGAAAGGTACAAAGTTGCTCGGAAATGTCCTCACCATGAGATTCCAAAATGGCTTCAAGTCCAAACATTCTATAATGGACTTTCTGGAATAATGAGAACCACAATTGATGCTGCTGCTGGAGGAGCGTTAATGGAAAAAGGAGAAGAACAAGCCTGAGACCTAATTGAAGAAATGGCCAACAACAATTCATTGTGGCCAACAGAAAGAAGCATGATTCAACGAATTGCTGGAATTTATGAAGTTGGAGCCAATACAGCAGTCAGTGCCAAATTGGATCAGATATGCAAATTCATGGAAACTCTCGGCATGCAAAGCAACATTGGAACCAAAAATTCACCATATGGAGAAGCACCAGAACAAAATCAACTTGAAGAAATGGTGAATTATGTCAACAATTTCAACAGACAGAGGAACAATCCATATTCCAACACCTACAATCCAGGGTGGAAGAATCATCCAAATTTCTCATGAGCAACAATTCAGGGCAAAAGAATATCCACCACCTGGATTCCAGCAACAGAACAAAAGCCAGGAGTTTGAAAAAGACCCAGAAATGAAAGATTGGCTAGCAGAGATGTTCAAAAAACAACAAGCAGCATATGATGCTATGTTTCAAAGCCAATCTGCTTCCATCAAAGCACTGGAGAATCAAATTGGACAACTGGCCAATGCTCAGAGTTACAGACCACCAGGAAATCTTCCCAGCAATACAGAACCAAATCCAAGGAACCGAGGGAAGGAGCAATGTTAAGCCATCACCTTGAAAAGTGGTACTGAAATCAACAAAGATGTTGGAATCAAGGCAACCATTGAAGATGTTCCAAAAGAAGCAAAGGAAAAAGAAGCAAAGGAAAAAGAACAGATCACTCCACCTCCATCTTTTCCTCAGCGTCTTCAGAAAAGAAAACTAGACAAGCAGTTTGCTCGATTCTTGGAGGTTTTCAAAAAGCTGCGCATCAACATCCCATTTGCAGAAGCTTTGGAACAAATGCCCAGCTATACTAAGTTCATGAAAGATATTCTTTCACGAAAATAGAGATTGGGAGATTAGGAGACAGTAGCATTATCAGAAGAATGCAGCGCCATCATTCAGAGAAAACTTCCTCCAAAGTTGAAGGATCCTGGAAGTTTCACCATTCCTTGCATCATAGGAGAACATAACTTCGGTAAGGCTTTATGTGATTTAGGTGCAAATGTTAATTTAATGCCTTTTTCTATTTACAGGAAACTGCAAATTGGAGAAGCAATGCCTACCTCAGTCTCACTGCAACTTACTGATCGAACGCTCGCATTTCCGAGAGGAGTCGTTGAAGATGTGCTAGTCAAAGTTGATAAACTCATTCTCCCAGCAGACTTCATTATCCTTGACATGGATGAAGACAAAGATGTGCCAATCATCCTTGGGAGACCATTCTTAGCAACAGGTCGAACTATGATTGATCTACAAAAAGGAGAACTGACCATGAAAGTTCAGGACCAAGAACTTACCTTCAATGTTTTCAAAGCCATGAAATTCCCGAGTGAAGAAAAAGAGGAAGAATGTTTCAGAATTGATGTTGTTGATAGTATCATTCATGATACTGATACAGTTCCCACGGACAAACTTGAAGCTTGCATCACCAACATGACTGACACTGAGTTAGATGCTGAAATTCTGGAATGTATTAACTATCTTGACAAGCCATTTCGTTTCAAAGTGACACAACCAATTGAAAGTTTGGAACTACCGAAGAAAGACCGGATCAAGCCTTCGATTGAAGAACCACCACAGTTGGAGCTGAAGTTACTTCCGAGTCATCTCAGGTATGCATTTCTTGGAAAATCTTCTGAATTACCTGTTATTATTTCATCTTCGCTAACATTGGAGCAGGAAGAAAAGTTGTTGAGAGTGTTACGAGAGCACAAGAAAGCCATTGGTTGGACTATAGCAGATATTCGAGGCATTAGTCCATCATTTTGCATGCACAAGATCCTGATGAACGATGAGTACAAACCCACAGTGGAACATCAACGGAGACTCAATCCAATCATGAAGGAAGTCATATAGAAAGAAATCATCAAATGGTTGGATGCTGGCATCGTTTACCCCATCTCAGACAGCAGTTGGGTAAGTCCTATGCAGTGTGTGATGAAGAAAGGAGGAATTACTATGGTTACCAATGAAAAGAACGAGCTAATCCCAACAAGAATGGTGACTGGATGAAGAGTATGTATGGACTATAGGAAGCTGAACAAAGCCACGAGGAAGGATCATTTTCCGCTGCCATTCATTGATCAGATGCTGGACAAATTGGCGGCACATGAGTTCTATTGCTTTCTGGATGGATATTCAGGGTACAATTAGGTTGCTTTCGCCCCAGAAGATCAGGAGAAAACCACATTTACATGTCCCTATGGTACTTTTGCTTTCCGTAGGATGCCATTTGGATTATGTAATACCCCTGCTACATTTCAGCGTTGCATGATGGCCATCTTCTCAGACATGCTGGAGCAGAGTATGGAGGTTTTCATGGATGACTTTTCTGTGTTTGGAGATTCTTTTGACCATTGTTTGCAAAATCTGGAACAGGTGTTACAAAGGTGTGAAGATACAAATCTGATACTCAACTGGGAGAAGTGCCTCTTTATGGTGCAGGAAGGCATAGTTCTTGGACACCGGATCTCACAAAAGGGAATCGAGGTAGATAAAGCAAAGATAGAGACAATTGAAAAACTACCTCCACCAACATCAGTCAAAGGAATTCGGAGTTTTCTTGGACATGCAGGTTTTTACAGGAGATTTATCAAAGACTTTTCCAAAATTGCAAAACCTCTTTGCAATCTTCTGGAAAAGGAGTGTGTCTTTCAACTTCACCAAAGAATGCCAGGAAGCTTTTGAGATCTTAAAACAGAAGCTGGTTTCTGCCCCCATCATAGTAGCACCAGATTGGACCCTTCCATTTGTGAGGTAATGTGTGATGCTAGTGATTTTACTGTAGGTGCATTTTTGGGACAACGCAAAGCAAAGATATTCCACACCATTTACTACTCCATCAGAACTTTGAATGAAGCTCAACTCAACTACACAACCACTGAATATGATTTTCTTGCAGTTGTGTTCGCTTTTGACAAATTCAGCTCTTATCTGTTGGGTCCCAAAGTGGTGGTCTACACAGATCATTCATCAATCAAATACCTGATCGCGAAGAAAGATGCCAAACCCAGATTGATCCGTTGGATACTTATTCTGCAAGAATTCGATGTGGAGATTAAAGACAGGAAAGGAACAGAAAACCAAGTGGCAGATCATCTATCGAGGCTCGAGAATGGAGAAACAGCTGGCAAAGAACTATCAATCGAAGAAACTTTTCCAGATGAACAGCTGTTTGCCATAAAACAGTAGGAAGTCCCTTGGTATGCTGACTATGTCAACTACATAGTGTCAGGAAAATGGCCGTTGGAATGGACAACTCAACAACGGAAGAAATTCTTCAAAGAAGTCAAACATTATGTCTGGGATGAGCCGTACCTGTTCAAACGATGTGCTGATCAATTACTGAGACGATGTGTTCCACAAGAAGAGGTCAACAGTGTTTTACAGCACTGTCATTCATCACCATACGGCGGACACTTCAGCGGGAATAAAACTGCAGCTAAAGTCCTTCAATCAGGTTTGTTCTGGCCCACTCTTTTTAAAGATGCTCACTTGTTTGTTCTTTAATGTGACAGGTGTCAGAGAATGGGGAATATTTCGAGGAGAAATGAAGGACCGTTGCAAAATATTCTGGAAGTAGAGATATTCGATGTGTGGGGAATTGATTTCATGGGACCCTTTGTTCCATCATTCGGAAACCTGTACATCTTGGTTGCTGTAGACTACGTCTCAAAATGGGTTGAAGCAATTGCACTACCATCCAATGATTCAAAAGTGGTGATCAAATTCTTGAAAAAGAATATTTTCACTCGCTTCGGAACACCTCGGGCAATTATCAGTGATGGTGGCACACATTTCTGCAACATATATTTTGATGCACTCCTATCCAAATATGGAGTTACTCACAAGGTTGCAACAGCCTACCATCCACAGTCAAATGGGCAAGTTGAAGTTTCAAACAGGGAAATCAAAAGAATCTTGGAGAGAACCGTTGGATCAACAAGGAGGGACTGGTCAACAAAACTAGATGATGCATTATGGGCCTACCAGACAGCTTACAAGACACCCATTGGTATGTCCCCATATCGATTGGTGTTTGGGAAAGCATGCCATCTGCCAGTTGAGCTTGAACATAAGGCGTACTGGGCACTGAAGAAGTTGAATCTTGATCCACAAGCTGCAGGAAAGAAAAGACTTCACCAACTCAATGAATTGGAGGAATTTCGCCTATAATCTTATGAGAATGCCAAATTGTACAAGGAAAAGACCAAGAAATGGCATGACCTAATAATAGTGCACAGACAGTTGAAACCAAGGCAACAGGTGTTATTGTACAACTCGAGGTTGAAACTTTTCCATGGAAAGTTGAAATCATGGTGGTCAGGTCCATTTGTGATCACTCAGGTTTTACCATATGGAGCTGTTGAGTTACTGGATCCCAACACCAACAACACATTCAAAGTTAATAGTCAGCGTGTCAAGCACTACTGGGGAGAACCGTTGGAGCGACAAAAAGAAAGTGTCACACTTTCAGATCCAGCATAACGTTCAGGCAGTCACGTCTAGCTGACGACTTAAAACTTAGCGCTCGCAGGGAGGCAACCCATGCAATTTGTGTATATATTGTGATGGTATGTTTTATTTTTGTGTGTTTAGTTTTTGCAGATAAAGTCATTTCACGATGGAAGAAGCTCTCGCAAATCTTAACAAGCAATTACCTTCTCTCCCTAAAAAATCTCTGATGAAAGTTTACAAAGCTCGCTTGGAACGGATGAGGTTATACTAACAATCCATGGTGTTCCTAATGATATTCGTTGGGTAATTGAAGCACGGGTCAGATTGGCAGGTGAGTCTTCTGACTCTTTTAGTTCACATATGTCTGGTTTGGAAGAAGCACCTATGCAAAGAAACGTAGAGCTAAGCAAATGGGTGTTTGTTACAAATGTGCACGCTGGGAAATGGAATTCAATACTGTTGTCGTTCTTTAGGAATGGTGTCTGATAATCATGAAGATAAATTAAATTCATTAGGGATGGCTTGAGTAAGGAGTCTGTAGATGATATATCTTCGACTTTTGAGACGCATCCCAGTGGATATGTTCATATAGCCATTCACAAGTTACACACACAATTCCAAAAAGAAAGACAACAATTAAGTCTTGTGAATCTGACTCAAAAAGACAATGTTTGCCAATTTATAAGAAAATTGGATGGGAAGCTTGTCCTTGACGCATAGACGTTAATCAAGCTGTAAATTCTTGTACATATTATATCTCTTTGTCTTTTCCTAATAAATGTGATTTGTTTTGTTGTTTTCTCCGACAGGATCCAGACCTTTTTGACTATCACGATTTATTTTACTATTTTGCTACTAATCGTCCATTGGAAGATACTAGTGCTATTATTTTACTCACCCTTTTCAGGTATTATAAATTCAACTCATCATTGCACTTTTGAAGACATCCAGAGTAAAACATGGAAGCCACTTCAAGAAGACGAGTTGAAAACATCTGTGTGTTTTGCGGTAGTAGTATTGGTACTAAACCACAATACGTAGAAGCAGCACAGGAATTGGGTCGAGTCTTAGCTGCAAGGAATATGCACTTAGTATATGGCGGAGGCAATCTTGGACTAATGAGGATCATTTCAAAGGCCGTACAGGAAGGAGGTAGTCATGTTTTGGGAATCATCCCAAAACCCTTGGCAGAAGCAAATCTTATTGAATCATCAAACGGAGAGGAACTGATCGTGCCAGGTATGTCTGAACGACTGGTAGAAATGATTAACCGTTCTAATGCTTTTATTGCTTTGCTAGGTGGCTTGGGCACATTGGAGGAAATTTTTATAGTGTTATCTTGGGCGAACCTGAACATACACCAGAAACCAATTGGGCTGTTTAACGTTGATGGATTTTATGATTTTCTTTGTGTGTTTCTTGATGATGCCCGGAGAAATGGGTTCGTGTCAAAACCTTTAAAATAACTCCTTTTTACTGCCAGAACTGCTCCGGATCTACTTGACCAACTCTTAGCCTATGAACCACAAGTTGACCCTATCCTTTCAAAGATAAATTGGTCCGAGGAGGATCGTGGTAAGAGGCGCCGTGTTAATCTGGATCTTAACCTTTAATTTCTTGTAGAATTTCAGCTAACCAGGTATTATCTTCTAAACTCTTATTCTACTGTTTAGGGAGTAGGTGATGGTTTGATGTCTTCCTTCACTCATTACCTTTCTATAAGGAAAAGCTGTGAAGGCACCTAGATAATCATTCACCCGTAGCTCATTATGATAGACTAATTTGGAGGACTCGTTGTTTATTCCTGACACCAAGCGATAAGAGCCTAAGAGGCTTGGGTACTTAAGAGAGCCTCGCTCCACCCTCCCTCTGGGGAATCTACAACGGGAAATCTACCTTGTTTTTAGTTTGTGTGTTATTTTTATTTTTAGTCCAAAATTTTTCGAAAAATACAAAAAATTGAAAAATTTTCAAAAATTACAAAAATATTTTGCATTTTTATTTGACTAAATCATGGTAAAATTGGTAAGAAATAGCTGTGTAAGGAATTCTCACTCCTGATACGTATTTCAAACCTATTTCAAAACAAGTTAATTTTTGTTTATTTCCTTTTGAATTATTTAATTTGTGAATTCTCCATAATACTGACTAAAATGAATCTTCATATGTTCAGTTAGCAGGTATTATCAACATGCATAGTAACATACAGACATGAGCTAAAATTGAAAAGTTTGTAATATTCAGTGCTCTAGTTCATTTGGAGGAAGCATCTCAAAAAGTGATGGAATAAAAAAAAATCTGAGATCCGAGTTATTAAGTCTGTAAGGGTGTTTTAACACCTAGTGCCCTAAAACCAACTGGTTTAGGAGTCATTGGCCCAAAGCTCGCTACATGGATCAAAAAGATGATAGAAAAAATATATATATATTTGAAGTCTGAGTAATTAAGTCCGTAGGGGTATCTTAACACCTGGTGCCCTAAAGCCAACTGGTTTGGGAGTCACCGACCTAAAGCTCGCTACATAGAAGGAAAATATTGTATATAAATAAAAAATAGAAAAAAAAAACCAAAAAAAAAAAATCAGAAAATCAGAAAATATTTTCCATTACTACAAAAGGTGTGAATTCTGATAAAACTTTAGGACAAAAATATTACTCTCTTATCAACTATACTTATGACTGTTGTGGGCAAAAATGAGTTGATTAATATTTTGCGGGTGCTGTGTATATAAGAATGGTAAAAATAATCGGAGAAGAGAATTTACTTATTCAGTAATTTAGAAAGAAACAAAACAACTAGTAAACTTGGAGTAGAAGTTTCACCTAATTAGTCACTAACTTCTTTATTCTCTTTTCTCTTGTCTTTTTACTTTTGTGTGCATTAGTTTTACTTTCTTTTTACTTTTATAAAATGTTTGTGGGTATCACTGCTGTAAACCCTCACGAGACTACAACTCGTTCACTAGGGACACCTAGGGGTTTAAAAGCTTGTTGCATATGCTAAATGCAATCGTGATCCCTACGAAAGTGGCTTAGTTAATTTTATTATGTTATTTTATTTTGCTCGAGGACTAGCAAAATGTTAGATTTGGGGGTGTGATGAGTGGTAAATGTATCACTATTTCCCACTCATTTAACTTAATATTTTGTATAGTTTCTTGAGTTTTGTGAATATTTTGATGTGTTTTGTGTTATTTTGTAGATAAATAAAGTTTCAGGACATTCTGGAGGTGATTTGAAACAAAACTATGAAAATTGGCAAAAAGGGTATTTTGGTAATTTTGTAGCGTCGCGACACCGAAACCCTTGGCGTCCCGACCTCTAACGTGCTCCGGAGGCTGCTAACATGCACCAGGTCAACAAGTCAAAGTTTGACAAGTTTGACTTTGCTAACGTGAGCCGTGCCACGTGTCATCATCACAAGCGATCCGCTAACGTGCACCGCATGCCACATGTCAAAAATGCAACGAGCCGACATCAGCCAGCTGCCTTGCCATGTTTCACCTTATCGCTTCAGCCGCCCTGCCACGTGTCAGATAAGACCAGAAGCAACGAATCAGGAAATGCCACGTCAGCGCATCGCGCCGCGCAAGGCTTGCGCGGCCCGACCTGCTCCACTTACTCGGGCCTATAAATTCGGCTCGAATTTTCAGTTTCAAATGTACCACTTCCTCTGAATTCTCTGATGTAAATAGAGAGTTCTCTTCTTAGTTTCTTTAAAATTTCAGTTTTAATTACGTTTTGTAAAAGTAATTTTCTTCTATAATAGTAATAGTAATTTTCTTTTTTAAACTTTTTTACTTCTACTATTCAACCATGAGGAGGTAACTTCTCCATGCTAAGGTAAAAAGGTAATTCTTTTACTATTGTTATTTAGATTAATCTCCCTTAAAATATAATATATAAACTATTTAAAACCTGACTTAATGAGGATACCGCCATACTGGTCGGTTGGTTATTCAATTTAATCTGGTTAAACTTGACTTAATGAGGATACCGCCATACTGGTCGGTTGGTTTATTTATTGTTCCGCCTTTATGGCTGGTTTATTTATTTTTCTGCCTTTATGGCTGGTTTATTGACAAATATTACCGCCTTAATGGCTGGTTGGATTTAATTTGACTTAATCAGGTTACCGCCTATATGGCTAGTGGGCAAAATTATCACAAGTATATATATTATATTATGGGAGATATCTAAATAGTAAATAGTAGAATTAATTCCTTTTACCTTAGCATTTCATTTTATTGTAATTTATTATTCCACAATTACTTTTTTAGCAATTTTACTTTATGTCTTTTAAGTTTTTACCAGCTTTAGATATGTGTTGTAACTAAGTTAGTTATCTAGGGTTGTGATAAAATCTAATATCACCGGTTTATAAGGGGTTAGATTATAATTTGGGTAATTAAAAGATTTATTTATTGAGTTATAATCTAATGCTTTTTATTAACTGGCCACTAATAAAATTGATTAGGTAAACTTAAAATGAACTAGACATAGGGATTTCAAGTTTAAAGACCTTAGATTCAATAGCCCACGATATTCTTTGAGGATAGATAACCCTTTAATAGATTTCCTTACATGATAGGAATATACCTGTTGGGCGGGGGTAGTCATAATTGGAACTTAAATCTTAACAAATCTAGGTAATTTGGTTGACATAGACATATGGTTCAATTGGATTATACTAGGTATTTGTAAATGATCATCGAAAGAGGCTTTTACATAATTTAATATTCCAAATTAATAAATCAATATTTTACCCAACTATAATATAATCACTTCATCTTTAAATAATATTAGAAGAATTCACAATCCTAGATAGTTTTATAAATTGAATTTTCATTAATCTACTTTCGATAATTTTAGTTACTTGCTTTTAAATTTAGAATCGTCACAATTTCAAATCAATCAAACAACCTGTTAGATACTAGTAATCACTTGACCTCATAAAATTAATAGATTAGGTATTAAGTCATCGTGGGATCGATACTTTTTATACTACTTGAACGATACGTGCGCTTGCGTTATACGCGTGTGATTACGCCGGTCATGCGTGCTTTGTAAATTTCCATCGGAGCATTTTTGGGGAGAGAAGGAAAATGATTGTGGAGTTTTGCAAGAGTTTCTTCCATGCCTTGATTGTAGGGTATCAGTAATTTTAGGAAACTGAAAGAACTGACTTAGAGCCACTGAGTACCGTTATTTGCTGTTTAACCAGGGTTAGAATTTAGATAAATACAAAAGAAAAAAAATAGAAAATACATCAATCATAATACACTGAGTTTGAAAGGAAAAGAGATTCTTGAAAATTTGATTACTCCAAAAATGGTTTCAGACATTGTCCATTCACTTTAAATACATCATCATCCCTAGGATTCTCAATGTCAATAGGCCCATATAGATAAACATGCTTCACAATAAATGGGCCACTCCATTTGGATTTCAATTTTCCAAGAAATAAATGAAGACGAGAATTATAAAGCAAATTGTTTTGACCAATTTCAAATGTTTTTCGTGAAATTCGACTGTCATGAATCATTCCTTAACTCTTCAAGTTCATTTAATTGAAGTTTACGTTCATGACTTGCATTTTCAAGGTTTGAATTGAATGTTTTAATAGCCCAATATGCCTTATGCTCAAGTTCTACAGGCAAATGACAAGGTTTTCCATAAACTAGGCGATAGGGATGTTGGGTTCCTAGAACATGCCAATGATCTTCTAAGCATAAAATTGTGTGAATAATCATAATAAGTTTGAGGAAAAATACTTACAATGATCGGTTTAATGGATGTAGAGATAACAAAAATTTGTCCTTTGAGAAGAGCTCCGAGCCTTCCTTTGAATTACAAACTCAAGGGATAAGTTTCCCTAACACCTTTGTTGACTCCTTTGTTGAGCTAGCAATCAAGATTTTTGAGGCAAAATCAATTATCATGAACCCTAGGCTCACGGCAATAGAGAGTAAGAGAGGGGGAGAAGATTCGACAATCACAAAGAGATGGAGAGAGTGTTACTTGTTTTTGATTTTCCAAAAATCAATTTACCATATACCAAATATCCAAAGTTGGTAAATGTCTTTCACACATCAATTAAAATAAAGCTTGTGTGATTTACAAGCTAACAACAACTACCAACTTCTATCAACCAAAAGCTAAATAAAGTTGACTAGTGATGTGACTAGGTGGGCCCCACTTTAAATTCAAAATTCGAGTGGGCCCGCTAAACACATTTCGGGCTGAGGTTCGTTAATTTCGAATTAATGAATTTTCCGTCGCGACATAATTAAATATTAAAGTCATTTACGAATTAATTCTAAATTAATTCGTTCGCCCGAATTAAAATCCAATTTTAATTCCGCGTTGAAATCTAATTTCAATTAATATATCGAATATATTATTTAATCGATTAATTCCAAATGAATCGTTCTCTCTCTTCGAATCGAATTTTATCCCAGATAAATTCTTGCCGCAATTAATCCTAGATTAATTTTCTCTCTCTCATAATTAATTCTAAATTAATTCTATTCGAGTCAAACGTCATCGATGAATCTTTGGGAGGCGACCCATGAGATCCCTGGATATGTTGGTAGTAAATCTGGTCATCGGACTATCCGAATTCGTGCGTACCCGGTACCATATTCTTACCGATTTACAAGACATGGTTGGCTTCTAGCAAAGCACCATGCCTACCCAATTCTCCAGAAATATTCTTTTAAGGAATACATAATCTATAACAGGCGTAGTATACTTAGTATTGCGTATTGCGATCCAGTATCAGATGTTACATGCTAGGCCTGGGGCTGGAATAGTGTCTGCCCCGTACGAAGCATATATCGAATCACTAGCAACTAGTCTCTTTAATCGGATAATCATGACCTTGTCATATTATCCCGATAGTTGCAATATAATAGAGTACCAGTTCTGTATCCCTGCGTGATCATCATCTCCATATGATTGAAGTGATACTTCCATCTTGACATCACACCCAATACACTACGATTCTCAATAAACCCAGAAGAGGCGTACATAGAACCTGTTAAAGTCCCGGACGACCAAAACAAAAACGTACTGATTGTCGCAAGTATTAGCGATGCAAGTCTCAGGTTAAGACCAAATACACCTACCCTGATTCGGATTCCCATAGACACATAGTCATACTACCAATAGGATTTCGAGGGGTCTATCTAGAGCAAAGCTGTTCTCGTACCATCGGTAAACAGATCCTCATATTACACTTGCATGACTATCCAATACCCAAATATATGAGAACTATGCCGTTACGCTTCCATAACGCGCACAAGTGTAATACTAGCCTATTCCGCATTATCGATGTCTAGTCTCGATAATACTACTGTGGGACACAGGATCTGGGGCGACACATGCTGTTCTAGGCTCGCGGCCTAGTTGGGAGTACGGAGTAGCCCGTGGGGGACTAAACCAGAGAATAATGGAGTCGCCACCCGGTGTGAATCGGGATAAAGATTTAAGGCCGCACTCACCCCTCGCAAGGGAAGACCTCAAACCGTTGGGTTCGGAATGGTCCATTACTTATGCCACTTGTAATAATGTGGTTTGTGCAATAATCTAACCAAGCCTAAGCAACATATTTCCAAGGATAAGTCACTCCTATGTTTGCATGCATAGGTACAAAGCTCATATCTAAGTTTACATATAACACATTTTCATGCTTGCATACAACCTATTTGTATATAATCTATGTCCGAATTCATGCATAAAGATAAATTATCATACGGAAGACATACAATTTCACATTGGTAGGCACAAAAGCGCAAACACATAGCCTTCATATAAGCATGCATATTAAGGAAAGACACTTAAGCGCATAAAAGAAATAGATAACTAAAGAGGTAATACGAATGCATAAGGTAAAAAGAGAGATAACTATATGCTAAGATAGACATGTCGTGATGTGATGTAGGAGTACCTATTTACCTGGGTGTTCGTGCGGCATTCGTATACACGTTCGAACGGTAAACAGAAGGTTCGCGTTCGTATAGCATTTGATAACACGTTCGAACGGGACCATACAGAAAACATGCGTTCGTGTGGCGTTCTGAAACGCGTTCGAACGGGGTCACTGTAGCGACCTCCAAAATGCAGTAAACAACATGACACATACATGAACGAATGAATATATGACATCTAATAAATAATAGCGGGCTAAAAGCGCGGCAAAGCACCGTGGTAAAGGGTTTTAACCCCTCAAAATAGGGGACCTTTAATCCAACTTACTAAGCCCATGCGCTCGATCACATCATGCATATAAAAAATAAAGACAATAATATCGGCTTCGTATACCCGATTGAACACATCTTACATTCAACTGAATATACATCAATCGGCGCGGCAAAACATCATGGTAAAGGATTATAACCCCTCAGAATAGGAGACCTTTAATCCAACTTACTAAGCCCATGCGCTCGATCACATCATGCATATAAAAAATAAAGACAATAATATCGGCTTCGTATACCCGATTGAACACATCTTACATTCAATCGAATATACATCAACCGGCGCGACAAAGCACCGTGGTAAAGGGTTTTAACCCCTCAAAATAGGGGACCTTTAATCCAACTTACTAAGCCCATGCGCTCGATCACATCATGCATATAAAAAATAAAGACAATAATATCGGCTTCGTATACCCGATTGAACACATCTTACATTCAACTGAATATACATCAATCGGCGCGGCAAAACATCATGGTAAAGGATTTTAACCCCTCAAAATAGGGGACCTTTAATCCAACTTACTAAGCCTATGCGCTCGATCACATCATTACATAAACAAATAACATGCGGAAATCAAGTAGCGAATAATAAACAAATCAAAGCAACATAAAACGAAATATGCGCCGTTTACTCAAGTGGTACGTGGAGTTATATCCCGAGTACAGATCATACTACCATCCATTCAGAATCGGCTATGAAATTTATGTCCGGGTTTCCATCCTATATACCACGAGAGGCGACAAACTTTTCATTTTATTCAAGGGCCACAACATACATCATTTTACAATACATGCATTTTTTATTTATTCAAAGGCCACAACATGCATCACTCCATAATAATCATGCAAATGAAACTCAATAAATAATAAAAATATAACTGAAAACGGATGTGAAAAATACCCTCAGGTCTAACCTTTTTTGTCGACTTTTGGACTCGCGTTTCACGGAGATCGGAAGGGTTAAAGCTCCTCAACTTTTCTGGTTCACTGGTTTACGTTTTACCTCACTGTTTCGCTGCTCAAGCTACTGTTTTGACTCCGTTTTGCTGCTGTTTTGCTGCACTATTGCTGCCGTATTTTGGTCACTGTGTTTGGTAATTTAGGCTGATGTTTTGGGTGTTTCGGGGATTGTTTTGGGCTGTGTTTTTGTCTCGGTTTGTTGGCTGATATTTGGACTGTTTGGGGCTGTGAAGGAGGCTAGATGCGTCAATGGGGCTGTGTGTAGGAGTGATGTGCGTGAATGAGGTAGAATGGAGGTGGTGTTGACGGTAATGCAAGGTCTTAGGGTTTTGATGTCTTGTATCTCTTATGTGAATATTATGTGAATGAACTAGGATTTCCTTCCTGTGTATGGGTGTGAATTGGAGAGCTTTTTTTCTTTGTAATTTCGTGTGAGAGAGGAGGTTTGTGTGTGCAGTTTGTCTGTTTGTGAAACGTGATGAAGGGCTGATGAATTGTGATGATTTTGTTGATGAGTTTGTGGGCTGCGTAAGTGGAAAGTGAGGTCAGAGGGCGTGTTGGCAGTTTGTTGGCTTGGTCAGAGGGGCTGTGAGGTGTTGGTTTATGGCTCGTGTGTGTCTTGGCTGTTTGCGTGATGGCTTCAACGTGAGGTAGAGGGCAAGTGGGCGTGCGTGGCTATGAAGGCTATCGATGATGGTTGATTTGTTTTGTTGTTTACGTGAAGGTTGAGAGATTAGAGAGAGGGTTGGCTTTGGTTTTGGGTTGTTTATATAGACAAGGGCTAGGGCTTCCCCTTGTCTCACAAGGAATAGATTGGATTTGGTGTCAAACAAGGAAATGATTTGATTGATTGGGGGGACAAATTTTGGTGAATTATGAAGGTTGAATATTTGATTGGTGTTAATTAGGCATTTAATTTGTTAGATTAGGAAGTCAATATTTTTAATTGGTTATGATTGATTTTAATTAGGCATAATATTTCTTTAATTTAGTATATAATATTTTAAGTTAGGAAGTTACAATATTTTAATTTGGTATAATTATGTTTTATGTCTTATTTAATTTGGTAAATGGTTTAATTATTTAATTTAATTCAATTACATTATTTAATTCATATTTAATTTAATATTTGATTTAATTTGGAGGTATTTTAGGGTGATATGGGCGTGTGGGCCTAAATGGTGGGCGTGGGCTTGGTGATGGTGGGTGTGGGCTTGGTGATGGTGGGTTAGGTGTTGTGTTGGCTAAATGAGTGGGTTTGGGCCAAGATTAAAAGGTTTACAGGTTTTTTGGGCCGAGCATAATTTTTTAAAACGGAGGTCCAACAAGCGAACCCGAAGCTAAACACGTGAACTAAATCCAACAAAACGTCAATTTTTGACTCTTCCCTTCCGACGTCTGTTTCCCGCGGCTTCCGCGACTTAAAAGATAGTGCCTCCAAATGAGACTCATCATCGGGTTTCGCATGCAAAAATGCAATGCCTACAACTACGACTAGGGATATTTAATGATTAAACCTTTAGTGGATTGATACTGTCTCATATCTTATAATCCGGAAATAATCATAAGGACTTTTATCATTTATATATTCAAGTAATCTAATTACAAAATGATAAAATGACAATTTCCTTTGTCACATAGTTAATTTGTACAAAAACCACAATTTATTTTACAAATAGTGATGCTATGGGTCATAATTGTCCAACAATCTCCCACTTGGCCTATAGCCAATCACTCAAGTATCTAACACCTGAACTATGTACATGTTACTCAAACTTTTGCTAAGGAATAGCCTTCGTCAGCGGATCTGCAGTTTTTTCATCTGATGTGACCTTCTCGATCTTCACATCACCACGATGTATGATCTCACGAATCAGATGGAAATGTCGAAGTACATGCTTGGATCGTTGATGAGACCGTGGTTCCTTAGCCTGCGCTATAGCCCCGTTATTGTCACAATACAAAGGAATAGGCTCAGCTGCTAACGAAACTACTCCTAATCCAATTAGGAATTTACGGATCCAAACTACCTCTTTTGCTGCCTCAGCTGCAGCAATGTATTCCACTTTTGTTGTTGAATCAGCAACAGTCTCTTGCTTGGAAGATTTCCAGCTTACTGCTTCGTTGTTGAAACAAAATATGTACCCAGATTGCGATTTACAGTCGTCTTTATCGGTTTGGAAACTTGCATCGGTAAACCCAGTTACCTCAAGTTCTCCATTTCCATAGATTAAGAAGGCATCCTTAGTTCGTCTAAGATACTTAAGGATGTTCTTAATCCGCAACCCAGTGACCATCGCCTGGATCAGGTTGATAGCGACTACACATGCTCAAAGTATACGAGACATCAAGTCGCGTACATATCATGGCATACATGATCGATCCGACTGCAGAAGCGAACGAGATCCGACTCATGTTGTCTCTCTCATCTTGAGTTTTAGGACACATGTCCTTAGATAGAGTGACGCCATGTGACACTGGCAACAGTCCCATCTTAGACTGATCCATGTTGAATCTCTTCAACACTTTATCAATGTACGCCACAGACATTGGAATTGGCAGTTACTGGAATTGACGGATATGACATGTGCACATGTAGAGCAGGACTAGGGGATATGTAACGCCCCAAGACAATCAGATTTAAGATGTTAGGGGATGGCGATACGTAACGCCCCAAGACCCTAGATTCAGGGACATGATAATGGCATGCATTTGGGGACGGCGATACGTAACGCCCCAATGACATGGATTTACATACCTGGCTGGCTTAGGGGACAACGATCCGTAACGTCCCAAGACCACTAGTTAGGCGTATGGGGGGACGTCGAGACGTAACGTCCCCGTGCGTTAGGTTTTCTAAAGATACTGAAAGACATGGTTTCCAAAATGATGGTTTATAAACGAGTTTTCAAGAGAAACAATTTTAAGAGAAACTCAGAGGATTTCAGACAGATGCTTAGGGGGATGACGATACGTAACGCCCCTAATCACTAAGTTATTACAATGACTTTTTAAATTTTCAGAAAAAAAGATTTTAGAAATTTTATGTGACTTCTAACTATAAAGATTCAAAAGTTTACACAAGAGTTTTACAGTTTTATAGAGTACGTGATCTTGTATACCATCAAAGATTTTGAATTCGGTTTTACTCCCAGCTGGCTTAGATATTTTCTAACCTATGGGATTTATTGTTTTACAAACCTATATAGTTTTCAGAGTTTCTTTTAAAGTTTTATGATTTCAGATATAGGAATTCTAGCTTTTTGCATATAGCTTGCCTTATGAGCAGTGGCGTATTCAGAAATTTCAGTCAGTAGGGGCTAAATTCTTTCTTACCAAAATAATATATAATGAATTCATACATATTTTTTTTGAAATCAGAAGATGATCCCTATACTTTTGAAAATTATGAAATAGCTCCTATTTTCTAAACTTATAAATTAACCCAAAATTTTCAGAATTATATTTTTATCTATAATTTCTAAAAATACCAATTTACCCTAAAAATGTAAATAAAAAATTGTTTTTAAAATTAAGTATTTTAATTTTAGGTAGTATATTATATACTAAATTTTCGCTAATTTATTTTAGATTTAATCACTTTTTTAATTAAATTATTAAAAGTCTAGTGCTAAAACGCAACATTTGTGCTTTGAACAACTATAAATAAAAAATAAATATAAAAACAATATATACAAAATAATTATATTTATATTAATATGTGAATATTTTATACATAAAAACTATACACGACGTGGTTTAGTAAAAGAATCACTACAAATATATCAATAAATTAGAGGATCAATAACCAAACCTAAGTATAAACATAATTATATTTTATTTTTATTTTTATTTAAATGTAATGGAATCCCTATTCTTTTGCAAATGGAAAAACACATAAATGAATGGATTTAAAATGAAAAATAGTCAATTATCTATACACATACAAATTAAATATAATTATTTTAGATATGTTTAAGGAATAAGATTGATGCAAAAGTGTACTGAAATTTTTTTTAACTAATTTGGGCTTGGGCCTACATATTATATTAAAAAATAAAACTCAAAAAATTAATAAATAATGTATATGTGGGTGTTGTTTAATTATTTATATTTTCTAATATATATACATATAATTTATAAAAAACATTAGTGGGTCCAGTGGAGGGAAACTGCCCCCACTGGGCCCAACGTGGCTCTGCCACTGCCTACGAGGCTGTTGGACAATTATGACCCATAGCTTCACTATTTGTAAAAGACATTGTGGTTTTTGTACAAATTAACTATGTGACAATGGAAATTGCATTTTATCATTTTGTAATTTGATTACTTAAATATATAAATGATAAAAGTCCTTATGATTAGTTCCGGATTATTAGATATGAGACAATATCAATCCATAAAGGTTTAATCATTAAATATCCATAGTCGTAGTATTATCGAGACTGAACATCGATAATGCGGAATAAACTAGTATTGCACTTGTGCGTGTTATGGAAGCGTAACATCATAGTTCTCATATATTTAAGTATTGGATACTTATGCAAGTGTGATAGGAGGTTGTGTTTACCGATGGTACGGAAACAGCTTCGCTCTGGATAGACCTTGCGGAATCCCATTGGTAGTATGACTATGTGTCTATGGGAATCCGCATCAGGGTAGGTGTATTTGGTCTTAACCTGAGACTTGCATCGCTAGTACTTGCGACAATCAATACGCTTTGGTTTTGGTCGTCCAGGACTTTAACATGTTCTGTATACGCCTCTTCTGGGTTTATTGAGAATCGTAATGTATTAGGTGTGATGTCAAGATGGAAGTATCACTTCAGTCTTATGGAGATGATGATCACGCATGGATACAAAACTGGTACTCTAATTGGTTGCAACCATCGGGATAATATGACATGGTCATGATTATCCGATTAAAGAGACTAGTTGCTTGTGATTCGATATATGCTTCATACGGGGCAGACACTATTCCTGCCCAGGCCTTGCATGTGACATCCGATACTAGATCGCAATACGCAATACTACGTATACTACGCCTGACATGGATTAAATATTCCTTTAAGAATATTTCTGGAGAAATGGGTTGGCACGGTGCTTTGCTAGAAGCCAACCATGTCTCGTAAATCGGTAAAAACGTAGTACGAGGTAGGTACGTGTTTGGATAGTCCGACGACCAGATTTACTGCCAACATATCCAGGGATCTCATGGGTCGCTTCCCAAAGATTCACCGATGACGTATGATTCGAACATAATTAATCTAGGTTTAATTGCGGAGAGATTTTATCTGGGATAAATTACTATTTGAAGAGAGAGAACGATTAATTTAGAATTAATCGATAAAATAATATATTCGATATATAAAATGAAATTAGATTTCGACGCGGAATCAAAATTGGATTTTAATTCGGGCGAATGAATTAATTTAGAATTAATTCGCGAGCGACGTGAATAGTAATTTATCTATGCATAATTATTTAATTAAATTTGATTTAATTACGTCGCAATGAGAAATTCGTTAATTTGGAATTAACGAACCCGAGCCCGGAATGTGTTTGCGGGCCCACTCGTATTTTGAATTAAAGTGGGGCCCACAAGTCACATCGCAAGTCACCTTTTGTGATGGAAGTCACATCAACTTTGAGTGATGTGATACAAGTCACTTTTTGAGTGATGGGAGTAGTTGAGAGCAATTAATGCCATTTTCCCTCCAAATGTTTGTTTTGCTTTTTGGAAAAGCATATACCAAAATTTGTGAGACTTTTGGTAAAAGGTGTTTTTAGAAAATAAAACACAAATATTGAAAAAGCTCTCTCTCTCCCCATTTTTCTCTCTTGGCCGAATCCTTCACAAGGCAAAAGGAAAAATTTTATTTCAAAATTTTTCAAATGCTAGCACACCAAGGAATCATATAAGGTGATAGGGAAACTAATCCCTTGAGCTTGGAATCAACATCGAAGCTTGGAGCTTGGATTCAACTTCAAAGAGGAGATCTTGGAGGACTTCTCAAAGGAAAAATTTTCGTTATCAACGCATCCAAAATCCGTTCAATGTGAGTTTATTTCCGCTTTTCTCCTTTGAGTATTCACATGATTTCTTGCTTAAATTGATCTTGGGACTGAAGGTGTTTTAAGGGGGAATATCGGTAACACAGCGGAATAGTGGAAAATCAAAATTTTCCGATTTCAAAATTTTTCTCGGATCAATTAAATAAACTTATTTATTTAATTATCCAATTATCAAATTCTGAAAAATTACACAAGAAATCAAATTTCTTGGTCATTACCGAATTGCCCCAAAACTTTGTAAATTTATCATTTTAGTCCAAAAGTTGTCAAATACAATTTTGGATGATTCTAAATCATTTCTAAAATGTTTTTCAACACATCTAATGCATCAAAATCAGATTTCACACAAATCCCCAATTTTTGTGCTAATTCCCGAGAGCACCCAAAATTTTCAATTAATTGCAATTTGGTCCCTTTAGTTCAAAACATGCCAAGATCAAATCCAATCAACCTAAAATTTTACATGCATCATATTCGTACCATAATGCATCACATATATGAAAATCCCCAAATTTGGAGTGGGTTAAGAACCCTAATTTTCCAATTTCATCAAATTGTCCAATTTCACCAAATTTACAAAATCCAACACTTTAATCCATTCAATACTTCACCAATCTAGCCTCACCACTTTGAAACAACTCTAGAACAATTCTAGGTCACCAAGGAGTGGCTTACCAACTCTAGAATGGCAACTTTTGTTTCTAAAAAATCAAAAGTAAAGCTTTGAAACAATTTCAAGCTTACTTACATGTATCACACTTTCATCAAAGTTCACAACCATATAAACACAAACTATAAGAGTAGAGATGACATCAAAGCATCACAAAATGAAGCTAAGAATATTAGAAACATTTTCTATGTTGAAGACTTTAAAGAAAAACTTACAAAAACAAGATTTTTCCAAGCTTTCTTTTTTAGCCTCCAAGCCTTTTCTCTCAACTTCTTTTATGTTTATTTGGTATCAAATGAACTTGTTAAACCCTAAAATGAAATGAAACAATATATACTTCACCCAAAAGGAGCCTGGGCCGAAATTGGTAGAAGAAATATGATATTTATTTTTTGTTTCATTTAAATTACAACTTGTCAACTTGTTTACTAAATCATTACACTTTAATGAATTATTCAACTAAGACAACAATTGCAACTTAAAAGATATAACACTTATATTCATTTTAGGTCTAGGGCCGAAAATTACATTTAGTAAAGGAAAAAGATATTTTCATTTTTCAAACAATTTAAACAAATATCTTAGGAAGTCAAAACCATTTTGACAACCTTTTCCTTTACTTTAAAGTCAACAATTTACACTTATAATCATTCCTAACTTTATCATTTGGTAAGATATTTATATTTTAATTATATTAATCATTTAACAATAAATAATTAAATAATTAATTAAATACAAATATCTCAAATATATGTATTATATTTACTTAAATATCTCAAATACATATATTAATGATATATGTCAAATACCTTTATTTGAAAATTTATTAATGTGTATTTAATAATATCATATATTAAATACAAATACACATTAATTAGGAATGATGGTTCGGCCCGTTCGCATGTATTTTTGTTTAACGTTTAAACGATTTATAATAATCATCATTATTTATAAAAGTTGCCCTAGTGCTCTACGAGTATATTTCATTAGTGAGACTCTATAGATTCAGGTATATCCGTCACAAAATCCAATTTTGTGTCCATAATTTACCCACCCGTAAATTATGACGAACACAGATAAACTAGCTGAATCATACAGGTCGAGATCATTGCATACGTATAATCCCTCCGTCACAGGTATCCGGATAACACCAGAGATATAGATGTAAACGTCAAATCTCTATAGGTATTATCCCGTCGAAGTATCTATTAGCAATCTCTAAATAACAATCGGAACTTACTTCCGAAGTATACTGTGGCCACATATTTAACAGACTGCTAATCATATATGGACTACCTATGCTCTGTACACAGAACTGACGGATCCTATCTTGATACACACAGGATATCCTGAGGATCGGTCCACACCCAACGAACAGGCGGAGGTCTGATCTAAATAGATCGGTGACGTGGCAGCCATCTAAGTGTGGAGGATGTCTCATACATCCACAGTGGTATCTCAAGTCGAAGGACCACTATGCTACTCAACCTGAGAAGATTCTTATTGACGTTGGTGTCCCATCCATTAAGAATATTCGGTGAGTCGTTCAGTGTTTATCCACTATAAACACCTACACGTCTATACGAGTCTCCCTAGACTCATGGTTCATTGGGATAAACCATCGACCTAAGTCTCGATTTACGACATGTACTGGTCTCAACAGATTTGACTAACCGACTCGTGTTAGTGAATCTTGACCATGAACTATATTTGATAATATACATTTAGCAGTGACACTTCCCAATGTCAATTACAAACTAGCTTTGTAATTGTGTACTGCATTATATATTATCAGGCCTTTGTCTAATATATACATATCACTAAACAACATTTAGTTTCAATCTATTCGTAATCAGATCAAATACATATATAAAAACAAGAGGTGTAACCATAAATAAGTAATATTATGGAAAATGGGATGTTCGTATTCATTAATCAGACATAAATACGGTCCGGATTGGCGCTCTGAGCACCAACCCCAACAATTTCTCCCACTTGCTCTTGTGCCAATCCACGGTATCATATACACATCTTAATGTGTATCGTATACTCATGGCTCTCAAAAGTTCACCTAGCACTTAAGAGGTAGGCAACAAGAAGTAGGTCCACTATTACATATTGAGTTTGTCAAACAAACTCCATCGTTTCCCATAGTCAGCATCATTCATATTTTGTAGAATCTAAATATACATTAATATGACTCTGATGCTACATCAGTATTATGCTACAACTACTGAGTTGTCCAAGTATTTAGGGATCAAATCCAAAATACTATGAAGACAACCGCAAGCACAACAACAATATAAAACTTCTAGTTTATAAGGTCACTATGCAACTTCATAAGTCAATACTTCATAAGTTGCATCTAATTCCACTAAATAGTAGAATCTTTCGTGACACTCCCACTGCATCTTTTGTGACTCTTTATGACGTAGACTGTCTAACGTCATAATTAGTCTCAAAACTAATATGACCCTATTGGTTGCAGAATGTATTCTCCATGAATTAGAAACTCGTTCTTAATATCTCAAAGATCACAAAGAACGTGTTTCAAGATCCACCATATGGTCTATAGGATATCAAAATAACTCGTAACAATTACGATTAAATCGATATCTACAATCGCACATTATAAAGTATTTATTATGTCATCATCAAATGATACATAAGATTGATTAGACATTCTAATCAATATCTCTTTCGAAAAAGGAATCATCCTTTACGAAAGATGAATACTTTATATAAGACACACAATAACTGTCCAACAGTTATACTAACTGTCATACAGATAGCCTAGTTATGTCTTTTATTAGATCATATCTAATGCACGACTAATAGGAGTATCTCACAAGTCTCTTAGTTTTATATCTTATATAAAACTTTATATCAAATATAACAGAGACTACTCCCGCTGCTTTCACGGAGTAAAGAAGACTTAGGTAAACCTTTTACCTTACAAACATCTCATTATTACTATAATAATAATAATGTTATTATGATATATAACACTAGAAAGTAATTTGTACGCTCCCACTAACCCTTCAAACACATGTGTATTCTATATACTTTGACAAGATCAGACAATCTGACGATATCAAAAACAGAGAACACAGATTTCCGGAAGACTTATCCGAGTCTACAATAGGCTCTATAAGCTAGCACACTAAACTGCGATCTCAGCAGAACACAAACTCTAGGGCCATTCCAGAATGAACTCTTCAAACAAAGAAATCACAACTGATCTCTTATCTGAATAAGTCATTCAAAAAATGCCACTTTGCATTCTTTAGCTAAAATGTACAGTTTAATATCAACATTAACCAATATATCTTTAATTGTTCAATTAGTGTGACTAGAGATAAGTTTTCTCAGAATCTACAATAGATTGCTGAGTATAACTTTTCTCACTGTCATACTATAAAGGTCAAACCTTTAATAATCTCACATTGCTTTCACTGCGCAAACAATTAGCACATATCATGGACTAATTCATAATGAAAGCGTAATCAAGTTCAAAACTTGATCGTAGTAAGCTATGAACAATCTTAGATGTATGGTTCAATGGTGAACTTCCAGAATCGATATCAAATATCGCTTCCATTATAAGTTATAGGATAATTTTTCTTCAATAAGAAAACAACAGAACCATTAAGTATCAAATACTCGTGAATGATTCTGTTATCCTATTGGACTTGTACGGAAGATGTATAATGGTTGTTTTATCTTATTAATTACGTAGTTCCAATTATAGTTTATCATTATCACAATTGACTTCAATAAGTCAAGTCTTTTTCTACAATAATTAACATCAGATGTTACACACCAAGTAATAAAATAATTTTATTACTTAGGATCGTAGAAAAGATATTTTATTAAATAGAATACAATATTCTATAAAGTAGAATAAATGATAAACTAATATTTATACCTCCGAGGTGTAAGTAATTTGCATTATATAACTATTATATAAAAGAAAGATTCAAATCTCAAACTTTTCAAGAATCAGATTTTCAATCTATACATATCATATATGTAACTGTAGAAATTAATGGAACGTAAATTAAAAAGATGAACTAGTATTACTGGAGCATATCCCCAAGAGTATTGAAACTAATTTGGTAACATTCAATATCAAACGAATCAAAGCATATAAGATTCGACTGCTCCCACTACTCAATTCCATCAAGATGGAATCATGGAAGAATAATATTGAATATGAATCATATTCACTGAATAACCTTAGAACTAATTACTTTAAATTTATATGTTTGATCATATCAAAGATCTTTGAACAATTAAATGACTTGTTATGAATTTTAAGGATAACGTTTTCAAAATTTCAGATTGAATATATTTGAACCAGTCAAATATGTTGAATATGCGTTTCATTAGAACAGATTGAAAGTGCTTGATCATTTCAAGACATTCAATATGTGTTCTTTCAGAAACACGTAACTAAGTTATGACAATTCATAAACTAAGTTACGAAGTAAAGAAAACTACCTTAAGCAATTACAATTCATTAAAACTACATACATATAATGTATCAGTTTAATGAATCTGGTGGTCCAATGACAAATCATTGGTTTAACGAGATTTTAATCACCTTCCTGAATACAATATTCATTAAATGGATAAGGATGTGTGGTGCGATCTTGTATCAAACCATCCTTTACCATACGGAATAAACATCTAATGCTTAAGTGAATAAACTCATAAAGCACCGTTCTAAATTATTTATTTTACCGAATAATTTTTCTTAATATTTATCTCTACGTCAATGACACTACTAGTTATATTTAAAATATATAACAATTGTTTATAAAGAACAAGTAACTATCCAATAGTCGCGAGTTTCGATATCATATATCAAAACAATCGTTAACTAATATTTTTAAATAACTAGATGGGAGATCTGGTATCCAATACCTATAGTTGTATTATTGTGAAAATCGATATTTTCTATACACAACTATACGCATCTCCTTTCTTTAGCTTTACTATTTGCATTCAACTATTCACAACAATTGCAAATAATTGATTAGCAAATTGTGTCAGACACATTGCCTCTAAAGGTCATTAAAGCTAAAAAATGTCATTACTAGATAAACAAATACCTAATGAGGCTTTCTTAATGTCAGTCAAGAATCTCGAGACATGAACTAATTCAAGTCAATTCTTACTGCATAAGAAACTATTCTCTCTAAAGTATTATATCCTAAAAGGGATATCTATCTAGATTATCTATCATGACTTAGAAACTAAGTCATTAACCATCTTGATTTTTGAAGAAAATCGGAACAATAGTTCCCGATGGTTTAGACCAATCTAATAATATCCTAGTCTAGTAGTATCTAGAACCTATTCTAGAATAACTGCAACCAAGAGTCAAGTCAGATAACATATCAAAATATGTGTGCAGTAAATTAAAAGTTTAATTCTATCTAATATAGATTAAGGAAAACAAACAAGCGGCTATTTCCATAATAATACACACTGCATAAGTTAAGGAATTTTTAAACTTAGCAGTGCCTCCCACTATTTTACGTAATACCGTAATCCCCAACGGAAAAATGAGAATTCAATAATTAAATCGAATTCCATAATGGGAAGAGGACCCCATGAATATATTTCGACTCACAGCAGAGGCACGGTCTCACCTACGTATATTCACAGGTAGACAACTCATTGTCAATCACTCACTAGTGACTCCTGGGTTTCCGGTCCTGGTCGTTTCTCCTTGTCGCTGCTAAGGCAAGCCCACTAGGAGACGTACCAAGGTTAAACTCGTCAATGATAAACTCAAGTTACTTGCGTAACCCTGACAGCTAGTGCACGTTCAGGATTCCGCTTTTGCTTGAATTTATCTAGTATCTAATATACATCCGGCATAAATAAATCTCTATCGGCTACACCCTCACAGCAGAGGCACGGTCTCGGATGTAGTCACGGAAAAATATTTATAAACCGTATTGACAAGGTGAACCAAGAAACAAGTATTCCAAATACCAGTTACTTTAAAACCTTATTAAGCGGGGATATTCCATAAAAGATTCTTTTAATTTATTTAATCAAATTAAATAAATATATGCATGCAACAAGTAAAGAAAAGAACAAACATTAGATTTAAAGGGCTAATCATATCGGGGTGTCCAGAATCAGACTCGCTCTGATACCATTTTAAAGGGGTTTTAAGGGGGAATATCGGTAACGCAGCGGAATAGTGGAAAATCAAAATTTTCCGATTTCAAAATTTTTCTCGGATCAATTAAATAAACTTATTTATTTAATTATCCAATTATCAAATTCTGAAAAATTACACAAGAAATCAAATTTCTTGGTAATTACCGAAGTGCCCCAAAACTTTGTAAATTTATCATTTTAGTCCAAAAGTTGTCAAATACAATTTTGGATGATTCTAAATCATTTCTAAAATGTTTTTCAACACATCTAATGCATCAAAATCAGATTTCACACAAATCCCCAATTTTTGTGCTAATTGCCAAGAGCACCCAAAATGTTCAATTAATTGCAATTTGGTCCATTTAGTTCAAAACATGCCAAGATCAAATCCAATCAACCTAAAATTTTACATGCATCATATTCATACCATAATGCATCACATATATTGAAAGCCCCAAATTTGGAGTGGGTTAAGAACCCTAATTTCCCAATTTCATCAAATTGTCCAATTTCACCAAATTTACAAAATCCAACACTTTAATCCATCCAATACTTCACCAATCTAGCCTCACCACTTTGAAACAACTCTAGAAAAATTTTAGGTCACCAAGGAGTGGCTTACCAACTCTAGAAAGGCAACTTGATTTTCTAAAAATCAAAAGTAAAGCTTTGAAACAATTTCAAGCTTACTTACATGCATCACACTTTCATCAAAGTTCACAACCATATAAACACAAACTATAAGAGTAAAGATGACATCAAAGCATCACAAAATGAAGCTAAGAATATTAGAAACATTTTCTATGTTGAAGACTTTAAAGAAAAACTTACAAAAACAAGATTTTTCCAAGCTTTCTTCTTTAGCCTCCAAGCCTTTTCTCTCAACTTCTTTTATGTTTATTTGGTATCAAATGAACTTGTTAAACCCTAAAATGAAATGAAACAATATATACTTCACCCAAAAGGAGCCTTGGCCGAAATTGGTAGAAGAAATATCTAGATATTTATTTTTTGTTTCATTTAAATTACAACTTGTCAACTTGTTTTCTAAATCATTACACTTTAATGAATTATTCAAGTAAGTCAACAATTGCAACTAAAAATATATAACACTTATATTCATTTTAGGTCTAGGGCCGAAAATTAGATTTAGTAAATGAAAAAGATATTTTCATTTTTCAAACAATTTAAACAAATATCTTAGGAAGTCAAAACCATTTTGACAACCTTTTCATTTACTTTAAAGTCAAAACTTTTCACTTATAATAATTTCCTAACTTTATCATTTGGTAAGATATTTATATTTTAATTATATTAATCATTTAACAATTAAATAATTAAATAATTAATTAAATACAAATATCTCAAATATATGTATTATATTTACTTTAAATATCTCAAATACATATATAAATGATATATGTCAAATACCTTTATTTGACAATTTATTAATGTGTATTTAATAATATCATATATTAAATACAAATACACATTAATTAGGAAATGATGGTTCGGCTCGTTCGCATGTATTTTTCGTTTAACGTTTAAACGATTTATAAATAATCATCATTATTCATAAAAGTTGCCCTAGTGCTCTACGAGTATATTTCATTAGTGAGACTCTATAGATTCAGGTATATCCGTCACAAAATCTAATTTTGTGTCCATAATTTACCCACCCGTAAATTATGACGAACACGGATAAACTAGATGAATCATACAGGTCGAGATCATTGCATACGTATAATCCCTACGTCACAGGTATCCGGATAACACCAGAGATATAGATGTAAACGTCAAATCTCTATAGGTATTATCCCGTCGACGTATCTATTAGCAATCTCTAAATAACAATCGGAACTTACTTCCGAAGCATACTGTGGCCACAGATTTATAAGACTGCTAATCATATATGGACTACCTATGCTCTGTACACAGAACTGACGGATCCTATCTTGATACACACAGGATATCCTGAGGATCGGTCCACACCCAACGAACAGGCGGAGGTCTGATCTAAATAGATAGGTGACGTGACTGCCATCTAAGTGTGGAGGATGTCTCATACATCCACAGTGGTATCTCAAGTCGATGGACCACTATGCTACTCAACCCGAGAAGATTCTTAGAAACCCAACAATGGTATCAGAGCCTATTTGAGCATGAAATTTGATTAGGGTTTATATACTAAAATTTGGGTATTTTTGATTTGAGTATGTTTTAATCAAATTATTTGTTTAAGTATGCTTGTATGTTGATAACTTAGAGTTATGCGTGATCAATTTGAAGAAAAATTAATTGGATTAATTTTCCCCATTTTAGTGCCTTGGCCGAATGTAATGGATAAACCCTAGGTCATGGTGATTTTGTTTTTAAGACCATTGGATGTGTTTAATTACTTGGGATAAATTGATTTATGATTTAATTGGATTGAAATCGATATCGATTTTAAAAATCCCTAAATGCCGTGAGCTTTATAGCATGGAATGAGATGATTTTTTTTTCAATAATGTTGGACATTTATTGATGATGAAGATGCATGATTAATCAATTAAATTGATGTTTTGGAAATATTAATTTAGATAATTAATTAGTGCAATACACTTTAATCAATTAAATTATGAAATTTGGAATTTTAGAATTTGATTAATGGGATAAATTTAGAATTGGGCTTATAATATTGTATTTGGGCCTAATGGGCTTGGTTGGGCCAAGTTGGTTTAGGACAATTGGATTGGATCCAAATTGAGCCTAAACCATTCCATTAAGTCCAAATATAACAATGGGCCTTTTATGTTTAATTGGGCCTAATGGGCCGAAATTGGTTTCTTGGCAAATAGGGTGATTCCTTAATTGGGCTTTGGTATTTGAGTTTGACCCATATTGACCAAAGTCCATGCCTTAAGAAATTAATTGAAAGCCCATTGGACTTTAATTAACTGACATTGGATGTTAATTGGGCTTTGAGACCCATTTAGATTAGATTTGGAATCTAAGTCGTAAAGGCGTATTTAAAAGTGTAATTATTTAATTTGGAATAAAATATAGAATTAGTATTGAATACAAATTAAATTAGATTTAAATTGTAGTTCGATATAATTCAAGAATTCATACTTTGAGTACTTATTCTTAAACGAGTTGGACTCAAATCGTTGTTTGAACATTGGATGATCACTTTATTCAAAGATTAATTAATTTGATTAGATTGATTGAATAACATGCTTTGTGTGAATACATGGATGTGTTGAATGAATAATGTATATCGGATGGATATTAGAACGGAAAGGGCAATTTTGGAAATTGTTGTAAATTTAGAATTTATTAAATTGGACTTGCGTGTCCAGCCTTATCTCTCGATTCTTTGTAATTCTCTTCTCACCTAATTCCCCTCAATGTTAATGAGGTTTCTTTAATTGTATTATGTACTTGGGTAGAAGTTAGAATAGTGCTAGCCGGGGAGAGGAAATTGAGTGATTTGTTCTAGGAACAATCTGTGGGATATCCATCCGCATATCATTATTAATTTATTTACCGCGCCTTATTATGCTTTTAGAATGCATGCTTAAGGGTGAATGATGAGACCTAATCAAAGATAATAAATTGGTTGCCAATTTACGCGAAAAACCCTCAACAAATATTAAGCGTTTTTCCTTCCATTGAATGATTCATTCTCAAGATCCAAGATTGGCACTGGTTTGTTTGCCAAAGTCAAGACCTTTGTCCATCGCAGATGTGTTTGAATCATGAAGGCTTTGTTCCATATCGTATGTCTTGTCCAAGTTGTGATTTGTTGGCCAAAGTTAAGATCACTTATTGTCCATCGACATCGATTACGAAGCTTTCCAAAGTCAATGGGTTTCGCTTAACTGGAATCATTAAGCTTGTTGTGCCAAAGCCAAGGCTTAGTTGATTCAGAGGAAAATGTTAGGAAAATATATTAGATATATTGGCATATATATTTTATATATGTTTCGGACTTGGAGGTCCTCCTACTGGATCTAGGAATTGGATGAGATCCAATTGATCTTAGAGATCTACCTAGTTAAATATCATACAGCTTGTTGACCAAAGTCAAGGTTGTGTGTTATTTAACGGGATCCTAGCCTACTAGGAAATTAGGTTTCCCAAGTACTCAACAGAGGGTTAGAGGCTCGCCGAAAAATAGTGGGAGGCTAGTATTAAATTTGTAATTTCGTTCAAATACTTGGCTTTACGCGCTTTCAAATTATTTCGTCAATTATATTTATTAGTTGGACTAATATTTTAATATTTTTCTTGTAACAGTTAGACTGTACCCATACATCGTTAATTGAATAGTTTGACTATTGTAATTAAGATGACAAGAAAGTTAAGCATTAGAGATATTATCATGGCGATAATGTCTTTAATGGCACAAACTTTCAAGATTGGGACATGAATCTCCGGATTGTCCTGGGATCCGAGAAGTTATTATACACTATAGAGAGACATTTTGGGCCTAAGCCTAGATATGATAAGATAGTTGAGCTAGAGCTTTGAAAGACTCATAGTGATGACAACTTCACTGCTCAATCTATAATGCTTGCTGCTATGACTCAACAATTCCGTCGTCAAAATAAGGGATTGGATCCCTATAATATGATGGCGAAGTTGCATGATCTTCACCGATCTAATCTTAGATCGCAAAGATATGAGTTGCAGAAGAAGCTCTTCCGCCCTCGCATGTCAGAGGGTATGTCTGTTAAGCACCATGTGTCATAGATGATTGCTGACATTGAGCAGTTAGGACAGATGGGCTTTGTCTTCGAGGCTGAGACTTCAATAGATTTGATCTTACAGTCTCTCCCCGACACTTGGAGTGGGTTCATCATGAACTAAAATATGATGAACCAAGAACAAACTCTTGGAGAGTTGATGTCCACACTGCGCGAAGCAGAAAAAGAGCTTCAAAATAGCAAGAAGCGTGAGGCGTACTTCGCTTCAACATCTCAGACTCCGAGGGCTTGGCCCAAGGCTACTGGAGGTGTAAAGAAGAAGAAGAAGAATAATAAGAAGAATAAGAAAGGCAAGGCCAAATCGTCAAAACCTTATGGGAAGGGCAAAGACAAATCCCAAGATGTATGTCTGCAGTGTGGGAAGCGGGGTCACTGGAAGCGTGACTGCCGCGAGTACAAGGCACACATGAAGGAAATCAAAGCGGGCAAGGCACCGACTTCAGGTATTTTTGTTATAGAAATAAACATGTCTACTACTAGTTTTAAAAATTGGATTTTTGATTCTGGTTGTGGTACTTATATATGTACTGATGTGCAGGATCTGCAGATTAGCAGGAGACTGGCCTCAGGAGAGATTGACCTCCGCGTTGGAAAAGGGAAACGAGTCGCCGTTTTGGCTGTTAGCACTTTTGTTTTGGAAATGCCCTCGAGGCATGTACTTAAACTTTCAGACTGTTATTATGAACCTAGTTTGACTAGGAATATTATTTCTGTATCTATGTTATACTTTTGTATTTAGAAACATTGGGTGTTTTATGTATAAAAATGATATGGAGATTTGTACTGCTGATGTAAATAATGGTCTTTATATTTTGAATATAAATAAATCTCAAACATATAATGTAACAAACAAAAAGCTTAAACTAAGTAACAAAGATGAAACTTACATGTGGCATTATCGTCTGGGACACATAAGCAAGACACGTATATCCACACTTTCGAAGAGTGGGTACTTGGACGAATTTGATCCAAATTCATATGACGTTTGCAAATCTTGTTTATTAGGCAAGATGCCTAAATCACCTTTTAGCGGAAAGGGTGCACGTGCCACCGAACTGTTAGCCCTCATTCATAGTGATGTATGTTGGCCCATGTCTAGCCAGGCTAGAGGTGGATATGAATACTTCGTAACCTTTACGGATGATGCATCGCGTTATGGTTATGTGTATCTTATGAGAGACAAGTCGGAAACCTTTGAGAAATTCAAAGAGTTTCGACACGAAGTAGAAAAATAGACCGGCAAAAGTATTAAGGCATTACGGTCGGACCGTGGTGGTGAATACTTGAGCAATGAGTTTCTTGATTACTAGAAAGAATATGGTATTCTTTCACAGTGGACTCCTCCTGGAACACCACAATTAAACGGTGTGTCCAAACGGAGAAATCAAACTTTGTTGGAAATGGTAAGGTCTACGATGAGTCGCACAGAGCTACATATTTCATTATGGGGATATGCATTAAACAATGCAATACTTATTTTGAATAAGGTTCCGTCAAAGTCTGTTCAATAGACTCCGTATGAAATATGGACAGGAAAGAAACCAGGTTTCTCATTTCTGAAGATTTGGGGTTGCTGGGCATACGTCAAACGTTTGGAAGGTACCAAACTAGAACCCAAATCTAATAAATGCCTATTTGTAGGATATCCTAGGGAAACCAAAGGATATTACTTCTATCACCCACAAGAGAACAAAGTATTTGTTGCTCTACATGCGGTTTTCCTTGAGAAGGAATTCCTAAATGCAGTGGTTAGTGGGAGGAAAGTAGAACTCGATGAAAATTGGAGTGATACTGTTCCTGGCACAGAATCCTTAACGGAACATGAACAGTTCATCAGGGATGAAACTGTACCACAGTCTTCGAATACACAAGAATCGCGTAGGTCGGAGAGAGTCAGAAAACAACCGGAGAGGTATGGGTTTCTGATCTCACCTCATGTGGATATTAATCTTATTGAGGAAGACGAGCCGGCTACGTATGAGGAAGCGATACAAGGTATCGACTCCGGTTTATGGCAAGATGCCATGAATTCCGAAATGGATTCCATGTACACCAAAAAAGTTTGGACACTGGTTGATGCACCAGAAGGCGTAAAGCCTATTGGTTGCAAATGGGTCTTCAAGAAGAAAACTGACATGGATGGCAACGTACAAACGTACAAAGCTAGGGTTGTAGCAAAAGGGTATCGTCAACGACATGGTGTCGATTACGACGAAACTTTTTCACCCGTTGCCATGATTAAATCCATTAGGATAATGCTTGCTATTGCTGCATATTTCGATTACCAGATATGGCAGATGGATGTCAAAACTACTTTCCTTAACGAAAACCTTTTGGAGGATGTTTATAGGCAACAGCCTGACGGTTTTGTCGTACCAAGACTTGCAAACAAGGTTTGTAAGTTAAGTCGTTCCATTTATGGATTGAAGCAAACATCGCGTTCTTGGAACCAATGTTTTGATGAGATCATAAAAGAATATGATTTCATTCAAAACGAGGATGGTCCTTGTGTATATAAGAAGGTTAGTGGGAGCGCACTGACATTCATTGTCCTTTACGTTGATGATGTATTGCTTATTGGCAATGACATTCCCATGTTAACATCGGTGAAAGCTTGGCTTTCATTAAAATTCTCCATAAAAGATATGAGAGAAGCAGCCTTTATTCTAGGAATAAAGATATACCGGGATAGATCTAGGAAGCTGCTTGGACTCTCCTAGAGCACGTAAATTGACAAAGTGTTGAAGAGATTCAACATGGATCAGTCCAAAAGGGGACTGTTGCCAGTGTCACATGGCGTCACTCTATCTAAGGACATGTGTCCTAAAACTCAAGATGAGAGAGATGAGTCAGATCCCATTCGCCTCGGCAGTCGGATCGATCATGTATGCCATGATATGTACGCAACCTGATGTCTCATATGCTTTGAGCATGTGTAGTCGCTATCAGGCCGATCCATGTGATGGTCACTGGATGGCGGTTAAGAATATCCTTAAGTATCTTAGACGAACTAAGGATGATTTCTTAATCTATGGAGATGGAGAACTTGAGGTAACTGGGTATACCGATGCAAGTTTCCAAACCGATAAAGACGACTGCAAGTCGCAATCCAGGTACATATTTTGTTTGAATAACAGAGCAGTAAGCTGGAAATCTTCCAAGCAAGAGACTGTTGCCGATTCAACAACAGAAGTGGAGTACATTACTGCAGCTGAAGCAGGAAAAGAGGCAGTTTGGATCCGTAAATTCCTAATTGGATTATGAGTAGTTCCGTTAGCAGCTGAGACCGTTCCATTATATTGTGACAATAACGGGGCTATAGCGCAGGCTAAGGAACCGCGGTCTTATCAACGATCCAAGCATCTTCTTCGACGTTTCCATCTGATTCGTGAGATCATACATCGTGGCGATGTTAAGATTGAGAAGGTCGCATCAGAGGACAATATTGCAGATCCGCTGACAAAAGCTATTCCTCAGCAAAAGTTTGAGCGACATGTACATAGTTCAGGTGTTAGATGCTTGAGTGACTGGCTATGGGCCAAGTGGGAGATTATTGGACAATTATGACCCATAGCGTCACTATTTGTAAAAGACAATGTGGTTTTTGTACAAATTAACTATGTGACAATGGAAATTGCATTTTATCATTTTGTACTTTGATTACTTAAATATATAAATGATAAAAGTCCTTATGATTAGTTCCGGATTATTAGATATGAGACAATATCAATCTATAATGGTTTAATCATTAAATATCCATAGTCGTAGTATTATCGAGACTTGACATCGATAATGCGTAATAAACTAGTATTGCACTTGTGCGTGTTATGGAAGCGTAACAACATAGTTCTCATATATTTAAGTATTGGATACTTATGCAAGTGTGATAGGAGGTTATGTTTACCAATGGTACGGAAACAGCTTCGCTCTGGATAGACCTTGCGGAATCCCATTGGTAGTATTACTATGTGTCTATGGGAATCCGCATCAGGGTAGGTGTATTTGGTCTTAACCTGAGACTTGCATCGCTAGTACTTGCGACAATCAATACGCTTTGGTTTTGGTCGTCCAGGACTTTAACAGGTTCTGTGTACGCCTCTTCTGGTTTTATTGAGAATCGTAGTGTATTGGGTGTAATGTCAAGATGGAAGTATCACTTCAGTCATATGGAGATGATGATCACGCAGAGATACAGAACTGGTACTCTAATTGGTTACGACCATCGGGATAATATGGCATGGTCCTGATTATCCGATTAAAGAGACTAGTTGCTTATGATCCGATATATGGTTCGTACGGGGCAGACACTATTCAAGCCTCAGGCCTTGCATGTGACATCTGATAGTAGATCGCAATACGCAATACTATGTATACTACGCCTGACATAGATTAAATATTCCTTTAAGAATATTTCTGGAGAATTGGGTAGGCACAGTGCTTTGCTAGAAGCCAACCATGTCTCGTAAATCGGTAAAAACGTAGTACGAGGTACGTACGTGTACGGATAGTCCGACGACCGAATTTTCTGCCAACATATCCAGGGATCTCATGGGTCGCTTCCCGAAGATTCACTGATGACGTATGATTCGAACATAATTAATCTAGGATTAATTGCGGAGAGATTTTATCTGGGATAAAATACTATTTGAAGAGAGAGAACGATTAATTTGGAATTAATCGATAAAATAATATATTCGATATATAAAACGAAATTAGATTTCGACACGGAATTAAAATTGGATTTTAATTCGGGCGAACAAATTAATTTAGAATTAATTCGCGAGTGACGTGAATAGTAATTTTGCTAGGCATAATTATTTAATTAAATTTGATTTAATTACGTCGCAAAGGGAAATTCGTTAATTCGGAATTAACGAACCCGAGCCCGGAATGTGTTTGCGGGCCCACTCACATTTTGAATTAAAGTGGGGCCCACAAGTCACATCGCAAGTCACCTTTTGTGATGGAAGTCACATCAACTTTGAGTGATGTGATACAAGTCACTTTTTGAGTGATGGGAGTAGTTGAGAGCAATTAATGCCATTTTCCCTCCAAATGTTTGTTTTGCTTTTTGGAAAAGCATATACCAAAATTTGTGAGACTTTTGGTAAAAGGTGTTTTTAGAAAACAAAACACAAATATTGAAAAAGCCCTCTCTCTCCCCATTTTTCTCTCTTGGCCGAATCCTTCACAAGGCAAAAGAAAAAAATTTTTGTTTCAAAATTTTTCAAATGCTAGCACACCAAGGAATCATATAAGTTGATAGGGAAACTAATCCCTTGAGCTTGGAATCAACATCAAAGCTTGGAGCTTGGATTCAACTTCAAAGAGAAGATCTTGGAGGACTTATCAAAGGAAAAATTTTCGTTATGAACGCATCCAAAATCCGTTCAATGTGAGTTTATTTCCGCTTTTCTCCTTTGAGTATTCACATGATTTCTTGCTTAAATTGATCTTGGGACACCTTAGAAACCCAACAGAGGCTAGATGCATTTGTTATTCGATTATAGTGCGATTTCAAAATTTGGACTCTGCATAGTTGGTTTCCTTATTTGGTGGAGATATTTCTCTTTGATTTGAAAGTTCAGTTATGTCTAGTTCAGTTTCGATGAGTAAGATTGTAGTATGTTATAAGTATGTACTATGTATAAATTGTAGGATGAGATGCATGGTCGATTCGTGATATTAATGTAAGTGCTGAGTGTTGAATGTTTACTACATTCAGAATGTAGTTTGTGAAGATTCCAATGGATTGAATCTAGTGTCGGTATCTTATGTTGTCTAGAGGTCTGGGGTTTCATCTCAGTGTTTCAGTAAACGTTCTATAGTTCACAGTTAGCTAATGCTTGCGTTTTAGCTCATACAATCCATATGGAGTAACCAGCCATAGTTTAAATTGACTAAACCACTACTAGTTTGGGATGGCCTTAGCCGCGGGTTTGGGTGGTTTGGTAGGTAATAAGTTAATGAGATGCTAGAATTATGTAGATACATAGTATAGTATGGAACTGAAAAGATAAGCTTACTTCAATATTGCATTCAGTACAGTGAGTAAATTATCCAAGTATAATATACGTAAACGGCCATCGGGTAAAGATGAGATTTATTAATTGTGTATATTCACATATATTTGATTATTATTTATGTTCTTACAGTTACTTGATATATTTACATAAGACGTGAGTTACTTACTGAGCTTTATTGATCACACCCCGACTGTTTGCTAGTTTTGCAGGTTCACATTGGACTTAAAGAGCTAGAAGATTTCCATAGACGTCTTACAGACAGCGGATCACCCCGATGCAGTCAAGTCGGTCTTGAGTCATTGTATGGTTATGGGATGTGTAATTGGGCTCCCACAGTCTTAGTTTTTTTTGTTATTTGTATCATATGTATAATTTTAAATCGTGCTGAGCACATAGTTGTTTGTAGTTATTTGTCTATTGTCAGGCCGGAGGCCTATTTACATGAGTTGAGATGGTTGTTTTTGCATTTAATTTCAGGTAACCTCGAGATGTTGGACTTTGATCCAGGTTTCATGATTTTTAGCAGTGGTCATGCTGAAATTTTAGTAGCATCAGACGCTTATGGAGACAGGTTTTCCTGTTTCCTCCCAGTAGCATCCTGACATTAGGTGGGATGTTACATATACACAAAATAAAAAATAAAAAGAAAAGAAAAGAAAATATACAAGGATTAAATTATTATTTTATCTACTAAATTATATTTCCCGACAACAGCGTCAAAAACTTGATACGCTCAAAAAATGGTTCTTTACTCCCAAGTATCAGAGTGTTGAAGTAATAAAATAACTCGGTAAGTCCAGGGTCGATCCACATGAAATAAATTTAATAATATAAAATAACAATTTGTGTAAAACTAAAAAGGCTTGATTTGTTTGAGTGATTGGAAAATTTTAAATTGGAATGCAACAATAAAATAAAATACTGGGGTTAGGGGATCCACTTTTAATATTTCGAATTTAGAAATCTCATTTTTTATAATATATAAATTGTCATTATTACCCAATTATTTATTTCAGGAATTAATTATGCCAAAACATATAAAACCAGCTATAAAGACAGTGGTAATTTTTATCTATAATAAGTCCAATTAGATACTCAATTATGCCAAATAAATAAACCAGCCATATAGTCGGTAACAAAGTTTGTCAATAATTAATCCATATTTAAATTAAGTATTAATCATTAGATTGCAATTTATATATTATAATATAAGTGAGATTAATCTATACTTTCATATTTAAAGCTTCACACTTTACCCCAGCAAAAAGAAATTAGCAACTCATAATTTTAATAAAAACACACATAATTTTATTATTGAAAGAAAAAAGAAAATACAATAAAGCTTTTAAAAAAATAAAACATGCAAGAGCTAGAAATCCACATATTTTCAGAGAAAACTATGGAATCCAGACTGAGAAAAAATGAAGTGCAGAGCACCTCTATTTACAGAGGTGCTCACACCTCTTGCCATGTATTTGGCAAGCATGTTTGGTAGAGAAATTGACAAATATTTTTTTTTTATTTTTTTTATTTGACTATGACTTTTACATATAACACTATAACACCCCATTAGAGGCAGGATGCTACCGGCAGAAGACAGGATTGACCCATCTCCATAAACCTCTGAATTTATCGAAAATTCAGCATGATGTATCCTAAAACTGGACAACTTGGATCACAATCCAGCATCAAAGGGAATCTAAGAAGACATCAAATAAATAAAAGAACCCCAGGTCCACACAAATCTCATCAAAATCATATCCTAAGGGCTCCACCCACATCATCTATCAGGATTCAAGGGCTTTGTGCCCACCATATCATAAATAATCAAAACATTTACTTAATATATATACAAACAACATGCTCAGCACGACAAATAAAGCAATAACCAAATATCCTAAACTTCTTAAACTTCTAAACTTTTCCCAGGACACTTGCGAGGGTGACTGCCGCTTGGGTGATCTGCGTCTCGAGCATGACTTCCAAAGCTGAAGTGGTTGACCCATCTGGAAGCCAACCTGTAAAACTAGCAAACTGATTTGGTGTGAGTTATAAAAACTCAGTAAGTAACCATACTGATAGTACTAACAGAACATTTAAAATCAATTACATTAGATGTTTTTCAAATTTACTAAGTTACGACGAGTTCAGAGTTATCAACATTTGTTATCCTTTATACTTTATCCAAGTCAAATTTTTATATTTACCTATCTACGCATGTGCAAATCTCATAGCTTACATTCAAAGCAAAACTCAAATATCATAGAGTATATCGATAACATCAATCCACTCCAATCATGTGAAAATGAAGTCATACATCTATACTTTTATCACAAATATCCATATTTGAAATATCATCAAATCGACAAGTCAAACAAACTTTCTACATTTTGAAACAAACTCTTTCAATTCAATGCAAACTTCTTTCAATTACAGTAGCCTCATTATGACTTAACATGCGAGATTCATATGCATTCATACATATCATGACTCACTTTTCCTATATTCACACAAATTCAATTTTAGAATTCTTACACATATGTACATATGATACAACTTAGCAAGCATATTTTACTGCATCTTATACTCACACTGACTCCCGAATTATTCATTCACTCTACAATAACATTCACATTTCACACTCAGACATACATGTCAAACATTACTTATCATACGTATCACGTATATACATCAAACATATGAATATACCCGTTATAACGAATTTTGATACCATGACCTTCACAATCCCCATATTCTTTACTTATCAGTCAACATCTCTTCTCGGATGGTTAAATCATTTGTGAGATGTCCTCACTCAGATACTAATTAAAATTACCTACAAGTCTTACAAAAATCTTAAGAAATTATTACATATATGTGTTGTTTATTTATTATTTATGCATTTTCATTTATTTTCTGAATTGAAAAACCTCTAAAAATCATGTTCAGCGTAAGAAATTTATGTAAAGGCGTTCGAATGCCCCTTGAACGCATAAGAAATATACAAAATTTTGTATTTTTCTTCGAACGCGGTGACAAATGTCACTCGAACGCAAGCTCTCTGGAAGATTCATTTGAACGCGTTATCAAACGCCACACGAACATGAACTCTCTGGAAATATACGTTTAAACGACTGAACGAACGTGATACTAACGCAAGTCGTATTTGGGATATTTTCTGACTTGAATTAATTTTGGTAAAATAACATACATAATTTAGTTTGCATAAATTCACAGATTTAGATCAATCAAATATCTAGTTATTTGTCATATATAATACATATTTTTTGATTATAAAATTTTGGTAAGTTGAATATATGCATAATATGATATTAACTTAATAAAAATTATATACTGAAAATTTGTAAACTTGGTAGTATAGATTTTAGTTAATATTAAGGTGTTCAATTATTAAATGCATGCATCTAGTCTACTATGTGACAAAATTGAGAATTATTTAATATTGTTCATTGATTTTTGTCTACTTGGTTGAGATATCAAAGTGTGTCACGAAGACTTGGTTTGAGTTATACACAAGTAATTCATTCCAAGCTTGATTGGATTTATACTTTATATATAATTATAATACTTAAAATTGAGAATTAAAGTGTAACACTAAGATCAAATGCCTAAGATTTTCTATTGAGAAAGTGATTAAGGAAATTTGACACCAATGCGATAAGAGCCTAATAGGGCAGAGATCTAAGCGGTTATGTCGGACCCCCCTCGTTGTCTGAGAATTTTCCTTTGTTCACCGATCATAAGAAATTTTAGTCACAAATTTGAGAACTTGTATTATTTTATATTGCGGTCCAAAATAACAATAAGTGAATTCTTAGTGTAACACATATATTGGATCATAAATTGATCTTTGAGTAATTTTTCTTGTGTAGACTTAGTTACATATAGCTACTGGAAACATTACAGGGTCGGTTGTTCATGGAGAAAAGCCGGGTAAGTTCGATGGAGCAAAATTCAAGCAGTGGCAGAGTAAAATATTATTCTACCTGACCACACTATAGTTGGCTAAGTATCTCAAGGAAAATCCTCCAGATCCCGTGGAGGTAGAAACTAAAGCGGCTTGGCAACTGTAGGTTGAGGCATGGTCGCAACACTACAAGAAATTCCAGTTTTAGCTATGAAATATTCCGTTTAAAAATTTAGCGACGAAATAGAGACGAAATTGAAACAGATGATGAAATTAGAGAAGAAATTTAGTGACAAAAAAAAAATTCATCCTTAAAAATGATGCCAATAAAATGACGAGAATTTAGCGTTGAAAATTAGGTTCGTCTCAACTTTCATCGCTAATTAGCTTCCCATCGCTAATTGGTAGCGATGGATAGTAATTATGTCACTAATTAGTGACAGATATATTAATTTGTTGCTAATTAACAACATAATTTTTTTCCCGTAGTTAATTTTAAATTTTTTATTTGAAAAATTATTTTTCATTAAAAATGAAATTTTTGTCGCTAAATAGAAACAGAATTAATATTCCGTCACTAAATAGAAATGGAATCTCTATTTGGTCACTAATTTTTGAAATTTTCAAAACCCCCTAATATTTTATTCCTTCGCCGTCATTTTTTAAAAAAACATTAGAGACAAATTTTTCGTCGCTAAATAGAAAAAGAATCTTTACTTTGTCGCTAATTTTTAAAATTTTCAAACTGCGAAATTTTTTATTCTGTTGGGGCCACTGATAAGTGCATGAAAATGTACTTTGAACATCGCTAATTCGGCTTGATTATCATGTATTTAATCTTAATTATAGTTTATTTTATGCTTTGTTATTAGGAAGCAATGAAACATTGATATTGGAGCAATTGCGCATGTTTCGGGACCTTACGGACACATCAGAAGCACGCAGGAAATGGGTAGAAACACATGAATCATTATCCTGCAAGCCTGGCCACGTTTTTCAGGGTTTTGATTAGTTCATATTTGACGCATATATGGACTTCGGGACCCCTCTATAAATACCTAAGCTCGTCCATAACCTTAAAGGGAAGAGAAGAAACATAGAGAAAAAGAGAGAAAACACACAACAAAGATTAAAAACATATTTGAGATTGAAGAATGAAGAAACTTCATACCGGACAGGATGCTGCTGTAATCTCTTCAGGCTATGTCTTTTTCTTCTATGGAGAACTAATCCCTTAGGCAAAGCTAATGATGAACTATTGTATTTAAACTCTTATATTCATGTTGATTGATTCTGAATGCTTTTTAAAATTTAATACAATTGATGATTCATTGTTCTTTATTATCTTTTGATTTATAATCCAGAGATTGTGTTTTACCAACTTGCATATAGGAATAGTCATGCTTCTTCTATTTGTGATTGGGAAACCCAATTGTGACTTGTAAAGTTATTTTATGAGTTAATCTTCTGTTGCAGTATTGCATGTGGGTATATTGTCGACGTTAGATAGGTCATAACGATAACTTTATGCGCTGTTAACATAGAGAAAATAATTCATCGATTACTTTAGAACTTAATATGTTTGGAATTGAATATCTTCCAATTTTTGGTTTGAGATGTGAAACCTTCAATTGAGTAATAAAAGGAATCAATAAATGAATATAGGAATTTGATACAAGAGGGATTCCTGACGCTTTGCTGCTTCTCTCTATTGATAATTCCTGCATACTTTTCATAATCTTTATTTTACATCACCAATTCAATCTATCTATTTTCCTTAAGTTATTGATACCATTTTTGTTTAAGTAAATTAGTTCATTGTAACCATCTCTCTGAGGAATCGACACCCCAACTATACTGCGATAACCGCAAGTAATTTTTGGGCGAAATCAGCAATTTTTTTTAAAAAAATTAGAGATGGATTTTCCGTTGCTAAATAGAAACAGAATCAATATTTTATCGCTAAATAGAAACATAATCTCTATTTCATCGCTAATTTTTAAAATTTTCAATCCCTCCAAAATTTTATTCCGTTGGCGGCACTTTTTTTTTAATAATTAGAGATGAATTTTCCGTCACTAATCAGTCGCTAAATAGAAACAGAATCTCTAGTTCGTCGTAAAATTTCATCAAATTTCAAATGTCCCAAAAATTTACAAATCTTTCCGTTTCTCCTATTTTATTCCTCTATATATACACAACAATTTTTTTATCTCTCCACTCCCATACACCATAAAAATTGTCTTACTCAATTCCATATGTCATCAAAAATTTTCATACCTCAGCTCCCATAATCAACATCTCATTTTTCTTATCTCATATTTTAAACTTTTTTGAGAAACAAACACTAATTTTCTTTTTTATTTAAGGAAGCGCGAATGAATGGTGGTATGTTGAAACTGACGATGGACATTACGGTGTCATGTGAAATTGAAGATTTATGTACAACAATTAAAAAAAATATCACATCCTTAAATTTCCCCTATCTACAATTTAAAAATTTCCCCTCTTTACAATTTAAAAATTTCCCACATCTTTATAATTTTAAAATTTTCCGCCTCTCAAAAATTTTAAAATTTTACAAATTTTAAAATTTTTACCTTTCTAAAATTTAAAAATTTCCCGTATTATTAAATTTAAAAATGTCACGCATCCTTAAAATCTTAAATTTCCCGCCTCTCTAAATTTTTAAAATTTTTACTTTTTACATTAAAAAAAAATTGTTATAGAATAGATACAGAAATTTCGTTGTAAAATTACTACGGAAATATATTCCCTTTCTATTTAGCTATGGAAATTCCGTAGGTAATTAGTGATGGAATTAGCTGCCAAAATTTTTCCCTTGCTAATTAGGTACATAATTTTCTGTCGCTAAATAATGATGGTATTATATTCCGTCGCTAAATAGCGATGATATTCTATCTCGTCGCTAAATAGCTACGAAATTTTCGTTGCTAAATAAAGATGGAATAAAATTCCATCGTTAATTTTAGCGAAAGATGTAATATTTTCGTCGCTATTTATTTGGCGACCTACAAAATAACGACCAAATTTTTTTATCGCTATTCCGTCACTAATTGGCCATTAGCGACATAATAGCTACATATTTTGCCATTGTTACTTGACTATTTTCTTATAGTGCATGAGGACTTCTTATATAAGAACTGCCTCTTAGATGGTCTTGACAATACCTTGTACAATGTGTACCAAGACATGATTTATGTAAAGAAAATCTGGGAATCTCTTGAGAAGAAATATAACAAAAAAGATGTCTAACAAAAGAAATTTATCGTGGGTAGGTTCCTAGACTACAAAATGTTAGATTCAATGACGGTAATGTCTCAGTTGGATGAACTAAAGTTGATCATTCATGAAATATTGGATGAAGGAATGAAATTCTATGAGACGTTTCAAGTTACCACAATCATTGAGAAGTTGCCTCAATCATTGAAGGACTTCATTAGTTATCTTAAACACATGAAGAAATTGATGAGTCTTGAAGATTTAGGGGTTCGATTGAGAATCGAAGAGGACAATAGGAAGTCCGAAAAGGCTAGCTATAAGACTATGAAGTCTAAGACAATCATTGTTGAGGGTGGAAAAAGGTATCAAAAAGAGAAAGAATAGCGGAACTGATTCTTCCCAAGTGATTATATGGCAAAAGACGGTAGAAACAAGAAGTTTCAGGTCAAGGGTAAGAAAAAGAAAAATGAGGCCTATGTCACTGAAGATGAGTTGATGATTGATGAAATTTCAAAGATGAATCTTTCTGCAGTTGTGACAGAAACCAACTTGTTTGGTAACCCGAGAGAAGTGGTGGGTAGACACGAAGGCTACTCGTCATATTTGTGCCGATAACAAGATATTTTCCTCTTATTAATAGGTTGATGGTGGCGATCATCTGACCATGAGAAACTCGTCTACCTCTAAAGTGGTTTGACAAGACATTAGTTCTGAAGATGAGATCCGAGAATGAGCTCACATTAAAGAATATTTTACATGTTCCTGATATTCGGAAGAACTTGGTTTCAGATTCTCTTCTCAGCAAGAATGGTTTTAAGTTAGTTTTTGTTTCTGACAAGTTTGTACTGACCAAGAATGATATTTATATAGGAAAAGAATACCTCACAGAGGGCCTTTTCAAATTCAATGTAATGACTGTCAATCGACACAATGCTCTTAATAATAAAGCCACATCTTCTTCTTATATTATTGAGTCACTAAATATATGTCATGATAGGCTTCATGTTAATTATGATACAATGTGTAAATTAATTAACATGGAACTTATACCTATATTTACAATTGATAACCAATACAAATGTGAAACATGTGTTGAAGCAAGAATATATATTTTATCATTTCATTCCATAGAATTTGAACCCTTCGAACTTGTTCATACCAACGTGCGTGACATGAATGTTGTGCAATGTAGAGGCTGTAAAAAGTACTTTATCACTTTTATCCATGATAGCACAAGATTCTGCTACATGTATTTGCTAAGGAGTAAAGATGAAACTATTGAGAGCTTTATACATTATAAGAACGAAGTTGAAAATCAACTAGGCAAGAAAATGAAAAGAATCAGGAGTGATAGGAGAGGTGAATAAATGTCATCATTCGGTGAATATTGTTCCAATAATGTCGCGATGGGCAGGAGACGGCTTAGCCACCACCTGAACCCCTGACATACATTGCTAGCTGTACTGAAATGACTTGACTCACAACACGTAATCATATACACATACACATCATAAACATGAAAACTTATCTATTTCGTATCACAAATCTTTCACATAAAAATATACATACAACCGACATAATACTTGACACATATACATGGCCTTATGGCATAACTTGATATCATCTGACACTGACGACTTGGCCCAACTCTGAACTGATGCCCGAGGTGTGTAATGAATGCCACTGGATCATATCTCATCCAAACAATACCTAAACATGTGAATTGCAAAACAATTAAAGAGTGGGGTGGGTCAGGTCTTTTGAAAGACCTGATGAGTGAACACTGGAAGGCCAATGAAATGATCTGAAGTGAAATACATGATTAAATTGAAACATAGTATAAGAGAGAGTTAAAGGACTAAATCACGATAATAAAATAATAAGTTGGGAATCCAATGAGGTAATTGAAATCTGAATACATGACATAAAGATCTGGAACTTAATCTAACTGATAACTGGGTAAATGACTGAACCTAGCTTTACTATTCTGAGATGCTGTCATGAACCTGACCTGGAGTTGTCATGAACTAAATAATATGTTTTTTTTATCATGCCCTAAATATTGTATGCTGACTTGAGTCTGCATGAACTATACTGAGTTGTCTGAAATGAGAACTAACTATTGATATCCTAATCTACTAACGTGGGTGAACCTAAATGATCTGACTGTAGGCATTGCATTTTTGCATGTGAAACCCGATGATGAGTCTCAGTTGGAGGCACTACATTTTTAGTTAAGGATATTGCGGGAAACGGTCGTCGGAAGGGAATCGGTATTTCGTTAGATCCTTATTCACTTGTTTAGCATCAAGCTCATTTGTTGGACCTCCGTTTAGAGCACCTTTGGCCCAAAAAAAAACCCGCAAACCTTTTAACCTTGGCCCAAAATCCTTGCCACCCACCTAAGCCCACTCACCAAACCAACACAACACCTAGCCCACCAAGAGAGGCCCACACGCCCATATCCCCTAAAATACACACAAATTAAATCAAATATTAATTAAATTAAATATTAACTAAATAAAATATTAATTAATTGATATACCAAATTAAATAAGTCATAAAGTATAGTCATACCTAATTAAGATAAATCACATATTGTAACTTTCTAATCCAAAATATTATATACTAAATTAAAGAAATATTATGCCTAATTAAAATCAATCCTAACCAATTAAAATATTGTATTCCTAAACCAAGCAAATCAAATATTCAACCTTCCTAATTCACCAAAATTTATCCCCCCAATCAATCAAATCCTTTCCTTATCCAACACCAAATCAAATCCTATCTTTAATGCCAAAATCCCTTCCTTGTGAGACAAGGAGAAGCCCTAGCCCTTCTCTATATAAACAACCCCTAACCAAGACATGCATTCCCTGGATAATACACAACTCACACACAAATCACAACAAGAAATCCTTGACATTACACGCAAATCATAAGAAAAATAGCAAACAATTCTCTTCATCTTCACCCTCACATTACCGAAAACAACAAGCCTTCAAACACTCCCTCACATTACCGAAAGACACAGCCTGATACAGCAGCCATATAACCGAAATACAACAGCCAAAACACTCCATATACAGCAGCCAAATAACGCCAAAATAGCAGTTACATCTCCGAAATTTAGCACTCCAAACAACCCCCTAAAACACCCCAATCCAGTAGTAAAAACCGCACTGCAGTGAACACAAAAACTACACTCTAAGCCTCCTTAAACAATCGAAAAACACAGCCCTTAGACCCCCTAAAAAACGTAAAAACAGTAGGTTTGAAGACCTGAAATAGTAAGCAGAAATACAGAGAAAACAACAGCAAAACGGAGGTCAAACAGCAAGCAAAACAGCGAAACAGCGAGCTAAGACGCTAAGCCAGTGAAACGGAAAAGTGAGGAGCTTTAACCCTTCCGATCTCCGCGAAACGCAAGTCCGAAAGTCGGCAAAAAAGGTTAGACCTGAGGGTATTTTTTCACACTCGTTTTCAGTTTTATTTTTATTATTTATTGAGTATTGTTCGCATGATTATTATGTTAAAATGCATGTTGTGGCCCTTGAGTAGATAAATATGCATGTATTACGAAATATTGTATGTTGTGGCCTTGGAATAAAATGAAAGATGTGTCAACTCTCGCGGTATATCGGATGGAACCCGGACATAAATTTCATAGCCGATTCCGAATGGACGATAGTATGATCTGTACTCGAGATACAACTCCACGTACCGCTTGAGTAAATGGCACATTCTTTTGTTTTATGTTGCTTTGATTTATTTATTATTCGTCATTTAAATTCCGAATGTTATTTGTTTATGTAATGATGTGATCGAGCGCATGGGCTTAGTAAGTTGGATTAAAGGTCCCCTATTCTGAGGGGTTAAAATCCTTTACCACGATGCTTTGCCGCGCCGATTAATGTATATTCACTTGAATGTAAGATGTGTTCAATCGGGTATACGAAGTCCGATGTTATTGTCTTTATTTTTATATGCATGATGTGATCGAGTGCATGGGCTTAGTAAGTTGGATTAAAGGTCCCATATTCTGAGGGGTTAAAATCCTTTACCACGATGCTTTGCCGCGCCGATTAATGTATATTCGGTTGAATGTAAGATGTGTTCAATCGGGTATACGAAGTCCGATGTTATTGTCTTTATTTTTATATGCATGATGTGATCGAGCGCATGGGCTTTGTAAGTTGGTTTAAAGGTCCCATATTCTGAGGGGTTAAAATCCTTTACCACGATGCTTTACCGCGCCGATTAATGTATATTCGGTTGAATGTAAGATGTGTTCAATCGGGTATACGAAGTCCGATGTTATTGTCTTTATTTTTATATGCATGATGTGATCGAGCGCATGGGCTTAGTAAATTGGATTAAAGGTCCCCTATTCTGAGGGGTTAAAATCCTTTACCACGATGCTTTGTCGTGCCGATTAATATATATTCGGTTGAATGTAAGATGTGTTCAATCGGGTATACGAAGTCCGATGTTATTTTCTT